>BJBW01005332.1:24197-48527 GCA_004320125.1 Scolopax mira | reverse complement strand
GGGGGCCCCCCCCCCCCCCCCCCCCCCCCCCCCCTCCCCGGGTGATGCGTGTCGAGGACGGGGTGTCTGATGCGGGACCCCCCCCACCGGGTGGTACATTTCGGGGAGGGGGTCTCTCCTGCCGGATCCCCCGGGGATGCATTTCGGGACAAGGGTGTCTCCTGCCGGACCACCCCACCCCCTCCCCCCCCCCGCCCCGGGGGTGCGTTTCGGGGAGGGAGTGTCTGCTGCGGGACCTCCCGGGGTGATGCGTTTCAGGGAAGCGGTGTCTGCTGCGGGACCCCCCACCGGGTGCTGCATTTCGGGGAGAGGGTATCTCCTGCTGCCCCCCGAGGGGTGCGTTTCGGGGATGGGGTGTCTCCTGCCTCCCCCCTCTCCCCTCCGGGTGATGCATTTTGGGGAAGGAGTGTGTGATGCGGGACCCCCCACCGGGTGGTGCATTTCGGGGAGGGGGTATCTCTTCGTAGCCTTCACCAGAGCCGCCTGCGTGTGGCGGGGTCTCCTGTGCGCCCCCCTGCTCCCGGGAGGTGGCCCGTGTCGGTGGAGCCGGAGATACCGGAGGGTCCGCGGAGCCGGCTCCGGGGGCGCTGGGCAAGTGTTGGGGAGAAAGCGGCTGCCAAGCGGGGAGGGGGCGAAGGTGTCTCCGGTTTCCTCAGCCCGGCTGCCAAAGGGAAGGGTGGCCAGAGGGGATGTGGGACAGTTGGTGGGGGGTGTCCGCGGGGGGGTGTGTGGAGCTGAGGACCCGCTTTGGGCTGGGACAGAAGGGAAATAACCTGAAAAATCTCTGCAGTTCTGAGAACTGTGTGCTTGAGGCGTATTCCCAGAGTCCCTTTTCCGGAGCAGCGGTGGCAGAATCTCAAGCAGCTTTTGCATCCCAATATTATTCCGGGAGACCTGTCAAGTGCACGTTACTTTGCGTTCACGTCAGGACACAATGAGGGGCACAGCAGCCCTTCTGCTACTGCCTCATATTTTTAGACTTTTCAGGAGAAACCGCAGTCTCCTCCAGAGGGAGAGAAGCAGGGACAGTGCTTGGTGGGAAAGAGATGCTCAGTCTGTACCAGCTGCCCTTGTTTTTTTTTTTATTTTTATCATTTTTATTTTTTAAATGCAACAGAACAAACAATAGAATATCATATTAGCGTGGGCTTAGCCTGAAATAATGGAAAATAAGAGGGAAAACTGTAAACATTATTCAAAATGCCAGCTTGAAATTCTCAAACAAATCATCCAAAACAAACAGTAGCTGAGTGGAACTATTTTCTTTGCAGGGAGTTTCCACTGGAATAAATAGCAAGTTCTGTTAAAAAAAAAAAAAAATCAATCTGTAACTAGTTGTAATACTTGGAATGTGTGCCAGGGGCTAGAGGGTGCCCACAACCAGAGAGATCCTGGTGATCCAGAGTGATGTTTTACTGCAGCTTTTGCAGAGAGAACACTTCCAGGTTTTATCTGTGGCCCTATTTGAGACAGAGGTGTCCGTTCTTCCCTTTACCTTCCCATCTTCTTCTGTGTTTAGAACATTCCTTAACATTATTTTTCCTAAACAGACCTCTCTGCCTTTGTGTAACCCAGAACACAGCGTTGCTGTGATGTGCCAACTCTGCGTTACTGGCAGAGCTGGAAAACGAAGGCCTTTAATGGTGTGTTCTTGTCTCAGCATCCAGAGGTGCTACCTTGCATGACCAGAGCAGCAGGGCCATAGACACTTTCTTCTGCAGGAGCACGGAGCTCCTCCTTGGATTATGTTCCCTGGGATGCAGAGACCACCACCAGGCTGTATCTCAGCCTTCCCAAGGACCTGTTTGTCAGTTTGTCCAGAATGACTTGAAGATAATTAAGCTACTGGTACTTGATGTGTATAAATGGTGGTGTTCCTGGTCATGGGACAGGTACCCAACGATTTGCTGAGACCTGGCACAGCTCGTGCCCAGCTGCAGGGAAGTTCCTGTGTGAATTTCCTGGACCCCTGGGCTGGTGCTCTTCAGGACACACCTAAAGAGAAGTAAAGCATTCAGTTTGTGAGCCAGAGAGAAAGTGGTCAGGAGGCTGTTTTGATATGCATAGACCTTCCAAAGCTTCTCCCCAAGGTTTGAAACTAAACAGTTTCCTCAAAGATCTCCCTGCCAGTACAGGCAGTTAGCTTGATTGGGAAGCCTATTTATTTAACGCCCTCTAGTGATGTTTTAAAAATTAACATAGATTCCTTTCAAGAGGAAAACAAATATTAAAGTTTATTGGTTTAAAAAGATTTACATTTTCTGAGAGTCAAGTGCTTCAGGGGATCCCTATCAAACACAATACCACACTTTGGATGGGTGCATTACCTAATTTTGGATGGGCATCTGTAGCCACAGAGACAGGATGACAGTCTCTGCCTCCCCTGCAGACTCTCAGTGGGGCTCAGGGATGGTCTTTCCATCAACAGCACTGGACACAGCTCCTCTCTCGTGGCCTGCCTTGATGTTTTGGCTGAACCCACGTGTAGGTCACTTGATGTGGCTCTGGTCTAGGTGAGATTGGCATTCACAGAAGGGACTTGGTGCTTCTCCTTTGTTTGTTATAATTAAGCTAGGCTGGCCCCAGAGATGGCAAGTGTGTGGCCTTGTCTTTGCAGAGGAGATAGCTCCAGGGGCTAGAACTCCTTTAGATTGTAACCAGGGGATGTGACTTGAGTGTCTGTGTCATCAGACTGGTTTTACTTCATAGGTATAGGAGATGTTGAGGAATATACCATTGATATGGATCCTCTTAATTAACCTGAAGATGTAGTGGATGTTTGTTCTTCATGATTAGCCATGAGGGATCTCTCATCCTCTTCTGCTTGTAATATGGAAGACTCTGTTTTGCGTCTCTGATGCAGAGATGCATCTTGTGGATCCTTTCCTAGTCCCTCATGGACATCATTACAGCAGCACACCGTATTCCACCTTCCTGCCTGCCACAGGCTCACCACCCCTCTGCTGTTTCACCCTTCATCACACCAGCACCCTCATGAACATCCCCAGACTCCTGTATTTGCATATATAATCACATATAATCAATTCTATGTGGATAATCAATATTATTCACATTATTACTCACTCTTCTACCTATACCAGTGCCACCCTCACAGCAAGTAGCACCCCAGCAGATTCAAACACATGCATCTCTGAAAACACCTACAGCAGCACTCGGCCACAGCTACAGATGGTCACACTGCACCCACCTCAAATTAACACCCCCCCAGCAGCCCCCAAGACTACCAGCACCATCTCCCCTTTGGAGCTGACGTGCGGAGGTGACCCAGAGGTGGCATTAAAGTATGGTACCCATCTGAGCTGCATGGCTGGTTTCTCAGCTGAGGCAGGAAATCTGCTCCCCAGCTCTCCCTGTGCTTCTGCTCAGGGCCCTGGCATCTCCTCAGGGTATTCTCCTTGACTTGTGTGTGAAAGTCCCATCAATATGAATAATTGTGCCTAGAAGAAGGAGTAGCAAGTCTGCTTAACATCACCTTCTCCATTTCAGCCAGAGGTTGAGACTGTGGCAGTCACTGTGATTTAAAAAAAAAAAAACCACACCAAAACAAAACAAACCCATCCAAAAAAAACCAATAAACCCCACTTCTGTTCATCTTTCACTTCTCCTCACTTTCTCCTCAGGGATCTCTGAAAAAGTACAGCAACAGGGATGGGTTTGCAGGGGATCAACCCCTCTTTTTTTTTGTTTGTCTCCACAGTGCTGCCCTCCTCGTGTTCCCCTGAGAGCAAATGGCAGGACAGATAAGGACATGGAAGTTTCCAAAACCTGGTGCCCGTAGTTAGTCCCTCTGAAAACAAGGAGGGTGGAGCCTGGCTTGTGGTGTGTGAGAGAGAAATTGAAGCAAAACAGGATGTTTTTGTAATTTAAAACTTATTTTTCATAATTCTTATTGAAAGGCTTGGTTTAGTTTGGTTTTGAAGTTGCCTGCCACGTTTATTGGGAAATTCATTGGGCAAAGAGCTTTGTACGTATGTGTGTGTATGAAGGTGTGTACGTGCACGTGTGCTTGCATAAAGAGTGCAATAAAAGAGGCTACTATTCAGCCTCAGGACAGTTTTCTACCTGAAAATTAATAAAACAAATAGGGACTAAGTAAGTGATGGAAAATATAAATTCCATCTGTGTAGCTGCTCTATGAATCTTGCTGGGCAGTTGCTTTCTGATCTGAACGCCTCAAAACTGGGAAGATTCTATTAAATTAATAAAGTATTTTGCAGAATCACAGAATCGTCATGGTTGGAAAGGACCTCTGAGATCACCGAGTCCAAACACACACACAAAAAACCCCTACAATCTCTGTCACTTACCAAAAGCCCATCAAAAAACTCATGACTGGTGGTATTAGCTTACACATAAACATGTGTTACACACAAGTAATGGGAAATGAGGCATAAGGGGCAGATTGGAAAGCCTTTGGGATCGTCTGTACCCCATAATGTGTCCTATATTTGTCCTCATTTCAGCTGATGCAGTTTTCACACTAGTTCCTGTAGAGGTTTAAGGCGTAAGTTAAAAAGAAACACTGGGAGAAACGAAGGCGGGGAATAACATATGAATCAGAATAAGTGTCTTTAAATAGAATGGTTCTCAGAGTTTTCCACTGCCTGTCCCTTCAGGCTGTGCCAGAAATAGAGGTACGGAGAGGGACTTCTCTGAAAGGTCCCGCAGCCGCCTGCTGTCCCCAGGAGAAGGTGGGGGGGACCTCTTTGTCCCAGTGCCTACAGAGCAAAACCACCTCCCTGACCCAGCCCGTGTCCTTGCAGGGGATATGACGAGTCACTATGCCATCTAGCCTTTGATTCATTGGAGATGTTATTCCTGCTCTTATAAATCCCAGCCTCTGGAAAGCACTGGCATTTTATCATTGACTTCAGAGGAACAAGACGTTTTCTGCCTTAATTGTTTCTTCTCCTTGGCTCATCTAGGAGTTTCTGCAGTAGTTTGCACCGGTTGCTCCTATGGAATAATTATAACAGCCTCGTGTAAGGAACTTAATGCGAATAGTTTGATTCCAAAGCTTATTTTTTTCCACCTGTTGTGCTAGAAGGATGTGTTCTTTATGGACACGCGACTTGAGTTGCATTGATTCACAGAAAGAGCTTTTCATTGTAATAATGTGTGTATTCGTTAGCCTCACTTGCAAACTATCCCCTGTCCTCCAGGTTATTTGATCTCTGAGCTCTTCATCCTCCACCATTAGCTTCTCTCCTTCCCTTTCTCAGTCCACTGGCAGTTCTTCAGGCTGTGTTTTTGGGTACCTCCTTCACGCCTCCTTTTTCACGTGGGCTCAGCTCACGTAAAGCTGCTCCCACCTGCCTGTCTGTCCTCAACTTTTGCCCAGCAATGTCTCTCTCTCAGCCTCTGTCACTGTTCAACCCTTAATGTCTTCCTGCAACCCCAAAAACTGGCAAAAAAAGTGCAATTGTTTAAGCCAAAGTCTACTTTTATTTGCCCAGTCCGTGTAACTTTAGACATGCAGCTCCACTGAAATTCATTGTGTTTGGATCCTCATTTGAGGCTGGGATGCCTTTTTCTCATTTCCATTAACTACAAAATTCTGTGGGATTGAAGGCTACAATTCACCACAAACCTATCGTGAGTTTTTGAGGAGGAGTTTGACAGTGAATGTTACTCAGTTTGTCCCATTCTGATGCTGACAGGCAGATGAGCAAGCAACAGAAAGAGGAAAATGCCTTTCATGGTGTGTGTGTTAGCAGAGGTGCTGTTGATTAACCCATTTTTCAGCCAGGCAATGCTGTTTAACAACCCCAAGTCTGTATAATGCCAACAGGATGCTTATAAGGCATAAAGGGATTGATGTACAGCTCTAATGAAATCCAGATGCGCAGGGCTGTCTCTTTTCAAGGGCTTTTCCATGGCCAAACTGCACATAAAATGATTTAGTCATGGTAAATAGATGAGAAGTGCCAGACTTCAACCACGGACTAGGTACTTAAACTCACGGGCACCAAAGGCTGCTGGCAGTTACCTGGTGGAGAGGATGGGGTCACCCAATGACCCTCTGCCTGCAACAGCATCATTTGTAAGGGGGGAACTTGGGGCCTTTTGGGGGGAGCACAGTTCATCCAGCTGTTTGCATTAGGGCTGGGGGAAGCTGGTGTGGAAACAAGCCTGATTCTACCCCTAAGAGAAAGCCAGGGCAGGTCTAAGGGTGGTGAGGGCCTGGTCAGTCTCTGCCAAGGGTGCACTGGTGGGGGACCACTAGCAACTGGCAACTTGCACTGGATGTGTGAGCAGGGAGAGGTGAGGGTTCTGGGCTCTAGCAGGGGCTGGACCAGCATATTTAAGCACAGAGGCTCTGCTTTGGAAAGGCTGAAGTAATTCTGTAGCTGGGCAGACCCAGCTGTCTATGAGCTTTTAATTTTTAATATGGCAGGAGGAGGAGTTTAAACCAAGAGAGGGGAAGAGAAGGGGGTTATTTTAAAGACGCAAAGGAATGTGTTACATTTTTCTGTTCCTCGGGTTTGGCTGCTCTGCAAGTTTTTCATTCTGCCAAAGCTCGATTCAGTGAACTATTTATTTGCATTTTTAAAGAGCAAGCATGATTCTTCATTTACTTTGGCCTCAGTGATGGATTTTTATACTGTGAAACCCAGCAAGTTCCTTTCCAATGTTATATATACATCCAACTTAACAACAGAAACTTCTACCCCAAAGTACCAGCTTGAATTAAATGCTTTAAAGGGCTTTGTAAAAGTGTGCCCCCCGCTCCCCCCCAATTACCCACATGAGTCTTATCAGTAGTCACCCCATAATTGTTTGATGCTATGCTCAGAATAAGAGCATGCCACAGCTTGGTACCAGAGGCCATATAAGTGTGTAGAGCTATCTGGAGGTTTTCTTTAGAGCTATAGAGGCAAGAATTCCTTGTGGAGAGGTTCCTCTGGGGTAGCTTTCAGCAGTGGTTCAAAGGAAGAAAAGGGATGAGGAAAGAGTCCAGCTATGAAGTTCTATGAAAGCATATATGGGGAATCTGTTGCAGTGGGTCTTTACCATGGGAAAAATCCCAACAGGCGGCAGCTGTTTGGTCTAATCCATTGTCAGCAGATATTTCAAGTTTACTCAGCCCTGGACATCAGAATTGCAATCAAGCCATCAGGATGTCCAAGAAAAGCTGAAGAAGTTTTACAAAAGAAGGTTTTTCTTTTCCCACCGCTTTTGGCCTCCTGTGCTAGGACTAGAAGTGGGAAATGCTTCCTCCAGGGGCTCTTAGTTCCTCACCGGGCCAGAAGCATGAAGTACAGAAGTATTTCTGAATGGACATCAGTATTTATTGATCTCTTCAGTTTCCAGTAATTTGCTGCACTGTGCTGTCTGCACAGAAGAGACTTGCATTTGTCTGACTCAAAGTTTTCAAATTGATATCAATTGTGCAAAAAAGTGCAAAAAGTGCAAAAAAGACTTTGTCCAAGTATGCCCTTCAGATGTCCAGAGCCTGATCCTGTTGAAGGTGATGGCTCATAATCATCCTCACCAGCAGCCAGCATTTTTCTTGCAGTGCTTTCCTTGGTTTTATTGTCCCAGAATACACAGACACACCTCCTGCTGAACCTTCAGATTCTCAGAGAAAGGACCACCTATGCATGTTTCCAGCAGCAGTTGCCCATAATTTTCACAGAGTCTGTCCACCAACTCTGTATCAATGGACTGAGGCTTGAAAATAGCAGGATATTTTTTTTTTTAATTCTCATATTTGTCTGTTTTCACCTCTCTGTCCAGTATGGGATGCTGCAGTGAGTAAGGCCAGAGCTCCAGGTGGGCACTCAAGTGTTTGCAGAGGCACAGCTGATGAACGGAACCTTGTCTTCTTACTTAAAGATTTTGGACCTTTTTTTAGGTACCTGTCCTGCTGTTTGAGTGACAGCCGAGGGTTCAATTTTGTTTTAGGACCCTGGGTGGTGCTGTGTCACGGGAACAAACCCTTGTGCTCATCCTCAGGCATGGTCATTCCCGGTGGAGGACAGTGCCATTCAGGCAAGGCTGTGTTCAGTAGACAGAAACACAAACCCAAGCCTTGACAAATTCCAAGTGTCCTGATTTGGGGTCTAGCCCAGTGTCATTTAAGATTGTGGACCGTTACATCAGCAGTTCAGAAAGACCCACTTCGGTCGGGAAGACCTCTGGTGCTCCATGAGACAGCAGCCCCCTCTGTGCTTTGCAGGACATCCTCTCTCATTGCCACCCACTGTCGGTGATGTCCCAGATTCCCGAGGAAGGCAGGTCCTGAAGGCACAAGTAATCCATGGGAGCAAGGGAAAAAAAGTGTGATGGAACAGATTAATGTGAGTCAAACTAATCCCCAGCCACCTCCGAGTGGAAAACCCACTCGGCCTTTGGCAGCCGAGAATTGTTTCTCCCAGTCCCCCTTATATGGGACATTTTAAAATAACCCAGCAGGGCTCCATTTCTTGGAAGGAAAAGGAAATGTTTCAAAGTGTGGCCTTGAAAACTGATTTACTGTCGTCAAGCTTGGCATATTTTAAGAAATGTTTGAGTTTGGTTGGAGCTGCATTTTAGCAGTAAGGGAGAGGGAAGCAATTAGTGAAAAAACAGGGCAAGATGGACTTGTATAATACGGGTCAGATAAATATTTACCCCCAAGTTTCTTAGCTCTGAGCTCACATTAAACCCTTCCCTGTATCTCTGAAGGGACTTGCATCCATGAATAAAATACTGGGCTGTGGCCACCCAACATTATTTTACACTTCCTCCTCTGATTAATTAGGCTAATTACAGCTCTTAAGGAATTAAAAGGGCTAAAGTGGTGGCAGGAGAGTTAAAGATTCTCCCTAGTATTTTCAAGGAAATGTTAATGCTTTACCATATGCCTGTGCTGGCAAAATTCACCTCAAAGAACTCGTAAAACAGCTGCACATTTTTTCCCTCTCTTCTGGACGCTGAGTTTTCACCCTATGCAAAGTGAAGTGGTGCAAGCTATTAAAATATAAATGGACAGACACACATGTCCTTACCTGACATGAAGGAAGGTGGTAAAATGTTTCTGGATGGATTGGAAGAGGGTTGCATTAGCCAGAAAAATGGAATGGACTGCTGGAGTCTCGGGGTGGGAGGAGGCTTAGGGCAGTTCGTGTGGTGTTAATTGGGCTGCACGAGCAGTTAGTAGCACTCCTTATTAGGTGGGGTGAGTAATCCATGTTGTAGAAAAGCTTCTTGTAACCCCAGTGGTAGCAAAGGGACCTGTTTCTTTGGACAGGTAGATGATGGCAGATGTTTAGGTTTCAGAAATTCCTGATAATGTTCCATGAGGTTGGATCTGCTCTGACTCTCTCTGCTCGCAGATGTTATTGGTCTGTGCTTTTGGATGAGCTCCCGGGGGCAAATACTGTGTCTGTCGTGTTTTCACAATGAAAATGGTGCAGTAGTGACTCTGGGGGAACATACCTTATGATTTGAGAAGAAAGGACACCTAGTTTAGTGTCAGAACGAAGACCTAGCTTCCAAGCCTTGCTCTGCCACTACTTTTCTGTGTCACTGTGGGCATGATACTTAAATCTTCATTCTGAGCCTCGGTTTCTCCATTTTCCAGTCACTTCAAAGCTGGAATAGAGATATATGAGATAAGAGTCAGGAAGGGCTTGTTTGAATAATGACTGTAACATTTTTTTTTTTTTTTTAATTTTAGAGCCCATCAGCTGGAAAATGTCATGGTGAAGCACAGTAGTTATATAGAGGGAAAAGCAGAAAGTCTCTTTTCCGAGGGCACCACAGTCTCAAAAACAGGCTGTCTCAGTCCTCTGGTAGCTAATTATGGCCCTGACAGAGCTCTTCAGTCACCCACAGCAGTGGGCATTCCTCTAGACACACAGGAGCTGTTTCTCTTCCTTTATTCACCTGCCCTGGAATATCTCTAGAGCATCCACAAAGCCTCCTGTACCACAGGGATGCTGGTGTGGCAGCTCTTTGGGAGCTGTGAACAGGATGGTGTTCCTACTACTCCTACAGCTGCAGAAAACATTACTGTCCCTGGGATGAGGAACCTGGCAGCAGAGCTGATGGATGAGCACCACAAGATGGATGCTGCAGCCTGCTTCAGCTTCTCCTGGCCGTTCTGCATAGCGGGAAAAGGCCCATCTGGTGTTTTGGGGTGGAATATCTGACAGAGGTGTGAAGTTTGCCTGCAGAGTGGCTCTGCTCAGAGACAGAGAGCTTGGAGCAGCTGGGGCTGAGGGTAACAGTCCTGGAGGTGCAGCAGGCCAGGTTCTAAAAGAGGCAAAGTACACTTTTTGGTTTGGCTTCCTCTCGAAATGAGGCACCTGCTGTCACAGTAAGGACTGGGAGGTGGTTGTACCCTGCCACCACCAGTGATGTCTGAGCCAACAGGGGGATTGCACCCAGATGTGGTGTGGGGGGGTGGGTATCAGAAGCTGGGGATGTTCCTGCAGGTTTTGTGAAGGCGGCCAGTTGTGACACCTCTCAGCCCTGCTGCAGGGAAGGATGATTCTGACACCCTCCTCGACAGGAGATAATCCATAGGTAACAGATTCTGCAGCCCAGCCTGGGAATGGGTATAATTCCAGGGTTAAAATGGTGCAAAACCACCGTGTTATGGCACTGTTTGAGAAAAACAGAGTGAGAAGCAGAGGGATGGGCAAAGCCAGCCCCTGCAGCACTTAGGCTTCTTACGCCCTCTGACTTAGGGGAAACTAAGCACAGGACAGACATGGGAGATCCCTTAGGAAACATGCTCCCCCTTCCTCTAATCAATCCTTTCAGGAATGTTTTCATCTCCTGAGTGTCTCACTCCATCTGTGATCTGCTTCTGTAGACTCACCACCTCGGTTTACATGCCTTGCAGCACAGGCACTGACAGTGCGTTTGCTCCCATCACTCCTGTTTTCCAAAGTCAGTAGTCACTGTACTTCTAGAGATTAAATTTTTAGGCCTAGCATGATTTCTGGATGCCTTCTAAAGACACCAAATCCTTGAACAACTCAGTTACGTAGCAAACCTTTCAAACTAGTGCTCCACCAGGTTAATTGTTCCTGTTACTCTAGTAGCAGAGACACAAGGCTCTTATATTAAAAGAATTCATTTTATGTGTATTTCCTGCTACAATCTCAGCTAGATTCATTATGTTGCCATAAAAGCAATATATAAAGCTTCCCCTGAG
This sequence comes from Scolopax mira, assembly GCA_004320125.1. Lineage (NCBI taxonomy): Eukaryota > Metazoa > Chordata > Aves > Charadriiformes > Scolopacidae > Scolopax > Scolopax mira. Next base: position 37,354 of record BJBW01005332.1, on the reverse strand, counting down.
AGTTCAGTGACATTGGTCTGGCTCTTTCCTTACATGTACATGAGTGTAAAGCTACTGACTACAGTAGATCAGTGTTGGTTCACCTTATCTGAGGATCTGGTTGTCTTTGCTGGACTCTGCTCATTCCTAGCAGTACTCATCAAGGTTCATGACAGCCCCCTGTCCTCACATCTCCTCTCCCCTCCCTACATACCCCTGGAGCCTTCCTCTCTGCGAGTGTCAGAGCAGGGATCTGGAGCCCACCACTCAAGGCCAGGTTCCCCTGGGACTGTTGGTGGGGTTACCTTGATGCTGGGTGGCCAGGGTAGTGGGAGATAGGGGACATCTTGGACTGGAGGTCCCATGGGAAGCAGCTACTCCTCTCAGAAGCTGGTTCATACAGAGCATGTTTTTTGGAGTGCCTACACCATTTTGGAGCGTTCTCCCTGTCAGGTCTTGCTGGCTTGCCCGCTTGGCAGTGAGCTGGAAGGAAGCTGGTTAACAATATCTAATCATGAACACCATCACAACAACACATCTTTGCTATATATAGCATCTTTTCCTGTCTGGGAGCTGGGCAAAGATGGGGAAACCAGCACAGGAACCAAGTCACAGCCCAGGCTTTTGTCTTGGTCGTAGAACTCAAAATACTTTTTAAGGGACACTTGGAAGAGAATTTAAGAGGTTTTTATCTTATTCTGGGTGGCAAGCTGGGCAGAGAATCAAGGCTGAGAAGAAAACAGGTTGTATTCCAAGGAGCTGGTGGCATGATGTAGGAAGGAGTGTAGCTTTTCAAACCAGTATCACCCAAGAGAGAGTGGCAGAGCACATCTGGATGAGATGTAGGGCAAGTGGGCACATCTGGGGCTGCCTCCCCAGATGTCCTGCATGGATTTCCCCATTCAGGGACAAGGGGGAATGATTGGTCTAGTGGGAGGTGTCCCTGTCCATGGCAGGGAGGTTGGAACTCGATGATCTTTAAGGTCCCTTCCAACTCAAATCGTTCTGTGACTCTATGACTGCAAGAGAGCAGCTTTTGGAGCCCCTGCTAAAACTGCTCCTGGCTGAGGGGTCACGTTCCACTTTGTACAGTTTCTCAAGTGGCAGGTGAGGTCAGGGAACAAGGAGAGAAGGAGACAGCAGCTGTGCAAATACACTATTCCCTAAACTCATTTTAAGTGCAAACCAGCATAAAGTGGCAAGCCCAGTTGTTTTCAGTTTGTATAGCCCAATGCCTGATTTCCTTCTATGCAATGAACAATTTCTTCTTCTTTTTGTCTCTCTCTAATTGGGTTTTCTAACGAGAAATGGAACTGCAGTCTTACACTGGCGCTATGAAAGCACATCCTGTGCTCTCATAAACAAGAGACGTAACAGATCAGGAGGCAGGAGCATCTCTCATCATCTCATTAAGATACTTCTGTAGGAATGCCACTGCTAACATAAACTCATTATTGGATGGAAGAGCAGCAGCAGTTGTTTTCATGTGGATGGATCCAAGCCCAAGCGATCCGTTGTTTCTGTACTCTTAACTGTAGTATTAAGTATTTTTTTGAATGCTGCCTGAGAGCTAAATAACCATGTGTCCCTGCCCATGGCAGGGGGGTTGGAACTCGATGATCTTTAAGGTCCCTTCCAACTCAAATGATTCTATGATTTATACAGTAACATTTGCTCTCTTCCAGTAGAAAAATGTGCCTTTAGTGGGTTCAGCTGATTAATAGCAGTGATCAGCTCTCTCAGCTCTGACACAACATACCGATACAGTGATGAGAATATTTGTAGAAAGAGAGTGTTTCACAAGATCCATCCCAAGAATGAGCATAATATTGGTGTTATTGGCTCTGAATAGTGTGTGATGCTCCAAAATAATCAAAGACATTGTGGCCCATGTTTTACTCCCCTCTGACTCTGCCTTTAGCAATTAGTCCTGCATTCAGGTGGCCCTGGCCTTGCAGGTGGCCAAGCCAACCAGCTCCTTGGCTGTGTTTACCTCCTGCATTTGGTGGAGGTGTGGAAGCATCACGGTCTCTGGTCCATAACCTAGAATTGTTCATAGCATCATCAGCTCGTGAGTGACAGAGAGGTGTTTTCCTGCTGCCTGGCGCTGGTGGATGGAGATGAGGGTCTGACCAGGCAGGTTCCCACTAGCAGAATGCTTGTCTTGTCAACAGGCAGCAGATGCTCCTAGGGTCAAAGAAAGCCCCTGGTGTTTTTGAAGACATAGTGTATCAATGTTTCCGAAGCAAATATTTCAATTTATATTTTGCAGAAAAATTGCACCCTTAATTTTTTTTTTTTTTCATTTCTGAATGTGAACTAAACCGAACAGCAGCATTCCAGTGCCACAGACGTTGCCACAAGTTTTGGCCAGCTATTGACAGAAAGGAAAATCCACCCCGTTCTTAAGCAGGTGTCATTATTTTTCAGCTCCATCCCGCCTTAACTATTTGAAGGATAACGTTCAAGTGCAGAGGTCGTGGAGGGGGGGGAACACCCAAGCCCCTCCTGCTGGCCAGCTGAGCCGATAGCATAGGCCATACATGGGTTTGGAATGAGGGGCATCAGACTCGCAGGCTCCCCCGTGCCAAGACATACACAGCTAAAACTGGCGGCTCGGGGATGAGTAATGTGCAAACACGGTCCAGGGCGTTTTCAAGCACTTTCAGAGAATACGTTGGGTAAACGAGTTATCTGTTTCCATGGCATCAAAACAGCAGAGAGCTTACGCTGTTGTCCCTTTGGCGGGTTCTCTGGTTCCCGCGCCTGGTTAATGTGAGCAGAGCTGACGTCCAGCAGAAGCCCTCCCTGGCTCTAATGTGGAGGAGCACAGCCAAGTTCTCCCCTTTATCCGAAAGCAGCGATGCTGCCGGCACCCGGGTGAGCCCCAGGCTGTGGACCACCAGCCACCTGCTCAAGGCAAGCTGTTGGGCAGGAGGGTGAGGGGGCTCTGTCCCCTCCAGAGAGCTCCTGCGTGAGACAGAGCCTTGGTGGCGTTTCTTCTGTGTGGTGAGATGGGAGGGGTTTCTGCAGGATAGATGTAAAACTGGGCTGCATCAAAAGAAGTGTTGCCAGCAGGTCCAGAGAAGTGATTCTCTCACTTTACTCTGCTTTGGTGAGACCTCAATATAAGGACGACATAGACCTGATGGAACGGGTCCAGAGGAGGGCTACAAAAATGCTCAGGGGGTTGGAGTCCCTCTGCTCCGAGGACAGGCTGAGGGAGCTGGGGTTGTCCAGCCTGGAGAAGAGGAGGCTCCAGGGAGACCTAATAACAGCCTTCCAGTACCTGAGGGGGCTACAGGAAGGCTGTTCACAAAGGCTGGCAATGACAGAACAAGGGTTAATGGGTATAAACTGGAGAAGAGCAGATTTAGATTGGACAGTTCTTTCCAATGGAAGTTCTTTCCAATGAGGGTGGTGGAGAACTGGAACAGGTTGCCCAGGGAAGTGGTTGAGGCCCCTTCCCTGGAGACATTCAAGGGGAGGCTCGATGAGGCCCTGGGCAACCTGGTCTAGTTGGGGGTGTCCCTGCTGACTGGGGGAGGGTCGGACTAGATGACCTTTGGAGGTCACTTCCAGCCCAGACAATTCTGTGATTCTATGAACTCCAGACCTTAGAAACATGCAGGGTTAGGAGCACGTTTTACATGGCACTTGAAGAACACTCAAGGTGTTACAACACTGTCCTTCTTCAGCACCCTCTTCAGGAAACATTATTCACATGGGCTAGCCCATGCAAGCCAAAATAGTTTTAAATGGGCTTGACACCTAGGTTCTCACAAGCAGGGAAGGAGGACATGAGCCTTTTGGCTCATTACCTTGCACGGCTACAGAAACCAAAGGAGAACAATGTATTATTAATCTATTAAAGATGTAAATCAAGTATGTTAAACGTGAAATTATGCCAATTAGTTGTGTCCCGTTCCATCAGTTAGATGCTACTTGTGGGATCTTGTGGTCATCATCTTAACGATGGCCTGCCAAGGATACCTGACTGTCTAGGATTGAAGAGAGTTTGGCTGAAGGCAATTTTCTGGCTTGCCTAGAGTCTATTTGGGATCAGGCAATCGGACCACTGGGCAACTGATGATCTCAGCATTTTATCAGAAGGTAGCAAGTATGGGGAATAGCTTGTGTCCTGTAGTCACAGCATTTCAATGGAAACCCCAAAGTTGTGTCTTTGTGAGACTCCCACAGGTAGTCCGGTGCCCACTGGAAGTGGTGCTAGTGAAGGGGCCCTTGGGCTTCTCTGGAGAAGTGCAACGGGTGGGCAAAGACAAGGCTTATTGGAAGGCATTGCTGCCACCATTCAGATACAACCTGAAACCATTCCTAATGGTCAAGAGAAGAAATCCACCAGTACTGATATCTCCCTTGAAACTTATCCTGAGTAAAATGTCCTCCTACACTAGACTCATGACAGGTGTGTCATTGGTACTCCTCACCACGTGTTACCACAGAGGATTCTAGGTTTGGGGTTTTGGGGTTTTTTTTGGGGGGAGGGAAATGATTTCTTTACCTCCAGTAAGGTTGTTATGTGCTGTAGGATTCTTTGGCACAGAAGATACTATCGTATTTTTTTACAACACCAGTTCAAGATGTTACTACAATGGCCCCGGCACAGGGATGCACCCGATGGCCCTTCGTGCCTGCTCTATTCATCCAAGTGACCTTTCCAGCTGACATCTTGCTGGAGTTTTCCACCAGGCAACCGCACCCAGCCTTTCTTCCTGCCCTGAGACGTTGCATGACTGATGCTTTGCTGTGCTGTGTTTTGTAGGAACTGTGTGCTGTGTTTTTATCCTATTAAGGCACCTCTGAAAGCCAGATGTTCCATTTTAGTAGGGACTCTTTTTTTTTTTAAAAAAAAAAAAAAACCACAACATTTTTGAGCTGATGTTATTTTTATTTAGTTTTCTCTGTGAAACTTCTGAAGACAGATCTTTTCTGGGCGAGGTCATATTGGGGAATGAAGGATAAGTTGCCATCCATCTGTCACTGTCTACATATATACACGTGCAAAAGGAATCTACTTAGGGGAGCACTACTGATGTTTCAAAGATGAATATTTTTACGTTAGAAAATTGCTGTTTTAAACTCCACTTGCAGTCCTGCTCCAGCTGTGAGTTACATGATCATACACTCGTTTTTCACAAGGTCATCTGTGCTTTGGAGAGGTCTGGGAGATCTGATCAGGCAGTGAATCAGGATCTGTGTTGTAGAAAGCTCTTCCCTATAGAATTCCCCAGTCTTATGTCGCAGAAATCAAAAGGTGTATTGTAAATGAAATCGGACATGAGGAGGAGCATGCCTTCTCTGGCAGCTGGACTCCACGCCAGCCTGTTCTTGATTTCTGGGATTCCTCACATAAATCCCTGGAGACAGACTTACAGCCTTGCTGAGCCCCTGTAGTTCCCGGGAATGTGAGTAGGAGCAGAACTTCAAACCAACCCCCTCATCCAACCTTTCTGCCCCCTCCGAAAGATCAGGTCCAATGTCTTGAACACCAGGCACTGAAATTCATTGTAATCACTTTGTTCTTGGCCTTTACATCAGTGAAATGAGGGCAATCCCTTCCTCTAACACCCTCAGAATCTCATGTTAACGAGGTTATAAGGTACTGAGTGTTGTGTAACCAGAGATGGGTCTAATGAGCTCACATGCAATGAATATTTCTGCACTCGGCAGAGAATTTGGAAAATATATGGATGGTAAAAGGAACATACTTTCTCTGTAGGACCTCTTCTCAACAAGCAATCCTGGTTTCTTTTATTTTTAGGATATTCCATATTTTGGTACATTGTGACCTCAAAAGATCAATAATTCTCAGCATAGTCTAAACTTCCCGGTACTTAAATCTTTAGTACAGGCAAATGCTGAAATTAGAAATGAGCCATGGGACAGATTTTCCCATGCTTACTCAGGAAGAACCGTTGATGTAAGGATTTCTCTCCCAGGCTAAAATGTGTCATCTTTCTCCAGCATAAAATTAACTTGGCAAATAAAAGGAGACCTGTGACCTTCGTGTGTATACGTTGACTCGGATAGTTATCATGTCAGGCTCACAAGTCTCACCTTTAGAGCCACCTCATTTCTGTGTTGTACAAAGCTTGGTGGCAATGACTGTGGCTCTTAAAAAAAAGTAAAAGTGTCTTGAGGTGCCACTGCCTGGAGAGGGGCCTAATAACAGTCTATTTGCTGAATCTGTAAATTGTGGAAAGTGAAGATAGAGAAAAATCTATTGAGTAACCTTATCCGTTCCTTCAGCCCATACAATGTGGCTCCCTTACCTGTTCATATGCTGTTCATAGCTTTGTCCAGTCCAGTTTTAAACTGGATTTCTATACCTTTCCTTAACAAACTATTCCATGGCATGAGTGTTAGGAGGTTTTTCCTGACCTTCAGCCTGTGGTTTGGGTTTTTTTTAATCTCTATTTAATTTCATGTCATTACTTTGAATTTTGGCTGTGAAAACTGGAAGCATTTCAAGTTAGGAAAGTTTTAAGTGGCCCAAATAAATGTGAGAGCTGACAAGCGTTTTTATAATAGGGAAGGGGAGGGAAGTGTCTGAAAACGGAGATTATGGCTCTCAGTGCTGAGATTTCGTGAGTATTAACTAGATAAAAAGAGAACTTTTAGAGTGCAATGAGCAGATCTGCTTCCAAGGTGGCCAGACTAACTGGAATGTCTTTTTGTCTTGCAGAAGATGAAGCCCATAGTCCAAAGAAGACGATCTACCCCTTCTGCCATTACTAAAGCTCTCGGCAAGTCAAAGTACCATTCCAGGTAGAGCAAATAACCTTTCTTACTCCTTTTTCCACCTTTATGCCTCCACAGACTGAAATCAAACTGGTTTTCAAATTCATTTAATGGTGATAAGGGCAATTTGTTTGAGGAGAGATATGGAAGAGTTTCTTTTTTATTGGCATGGCATCGTGCTAAGCAATAAATGGTGAGGAAAAGGAGGAGGATGGGGGGACATTAGCGTTGTGATGTTTGTCTTCACAAGTAACTCCTATGTGTGCTAAGGCCCTGCTCCCTGGGCAGAGGCTGGACATCTGCCCACCGATGGGAAGTACGGCATGAATTCCTCTTTATTCCCATCTTGTTTTCTCCCCCTGTTCTGCTGGGAGGGAGGGAGGGAGAGAGCAGCTGGGTAGGGGTCTGGCAGCCAGCTCAGGTCAGCCCACCAGGTCAGGCTACCTGGTTATTTTCAGTGCAGGATAATATTAGCTCTAGATATCTGATGTCTGTTCTAGCCAAGCAATTGACTTGGCAGACTTGAAGGTACGGCCCCGCTCAGAACTTGCATGAGGTTTCTTGTCACTCTCTGCTGTGTCACACTCGGTCTCAAGGTAAGGAGATGCCATGGTTTAGAGGACCTGCTTTCCTGAGTTGTCAGCCTGGAGTTTTTACTGTGATCTGCTTTCAGCTGGAAGCCCAAACTACCTCCCTTTTGCCCGGTAGCATAGCTGGTGCAGGGAGGCCAGTGTGCTCCTGCCAAGGGGGGAGCAGTGAGTCCCAGCTCACAGACACAAAGTCCAGGGGACTTTTGTCCTGAGATGCAGTGACCAGGTCACTTATCACCACACACATGCTCTCTTGATGCTGGGAGGCTGTACCTCCTGAAGCAATAAGAGATTTTCCTTAAAGATATAAATATATATTTATGTGTCCACCCCTTGGGGACTCACTGACGGTGACCTCTCTGGCCTCTGCTCCGTCTGCTGGACCACCAGTGGGAGGGCTGACCCTCAGATTTGTCTCAGATGCAGGGTATATAAAGGGGCTGGCAGCTGTTTCTGGGGATGGAGGTATCACTGGGAAGTTTGCCCACACCCTGCCAGCATTCTGTGGGGTGGCATCAGCTCAGGATGTGTGGTGGGAGAGCCACCAGATCCAGCTAACCTCCAGGACAGTCACATCCCTGTTGGACAACGCTAGCTTTTCCCTTACTACAAGCCTGCATGGTGAAAAGCTCCCCTTCTTGCCTGCAACTCCAGAGCCATCCAGTGCTCTATCGATGCTTTGCTCCTGCCATTGTACAGCATTGGAGGTGTACAAACACACCTGACACACATATCTCCTCTGAAATATCAAGTGCTAGCCAAGAGCCGAGCTCCTTGGTCCTTCAGGGGGAGCTGAGACCCCATCAGCCTCATCCCCTCTTTAATCCACAGCACCACGTAACTACTAGACACAGTTAAGGGGATGCCATGCTCCTTTCTGCCTTGCTGTGATACCGGTGTTATAAATAACATTTCCTGAGGGATTTGTTTAGTTTGATTTTTTTTTTTTTTAATTTGTAAGAAAGAGATGATAAAGCTGATTTGATCTGGACCAGCCCTCCGTAAGAATACCCTTTATATTACACAGTAGGTAATGGATGCACAGTTCATCCTGTTTTTCTGAAACAAATTTGGGGGGTCAGTCTCGTAGGATCATTTAAAATAAAGGGCAGGACTGATTTTCATTTTGTTGTCTTCTGACCAAGTTATGTGGTTCTTAATTCATTCCCCCCACCCCCTTCTAAATTGCACTAAAAAAAAATAAAGAGAAACAAATTCTTGACTTTATTTGGCTGGAGAATATCCTCGTGAGGGAGGGAAGCTTTAAACGTTTCTCATGATGGATTGCTACGGAGGGAGCTGGTACAATGCCATCTTTGCTTAGGCCACCAGTGTATTTGGTGAGATTATTATTTTTTTGCTGTCCTGCTGGCATGTTTACAAAGCTGTGTAACTCCTCCGGCTGTAGGAAATCCACTGTTGAGACTGTACGATGGTGTGGCTCCCACCGCTCAATTGACACACACAGAAAGCTTTTAATATCAAATTTAAAGGTGATTTAGGCTCTCACTTTTAGAGGCAACAGATGCATAAGCCAAGAATTCATTTGTTGGTGGCTGTGGAGCAGTGAGGAGGGAAGAGGAAATTTCTGCTTGCAGGAACACAGGTGTTCCTGTGACTGGGGGGATGAATTAAAAAAACCAGCTACTGGCTAGCTTTAACCTCAACCCCATGAAATCAAGGAGGCCTGATTATGAGACCAGTGGAAACTGACTTAAGATGAACAATGTCAAAAATACTACCTTTGAACATCCTGGGTTTCTTTAGAGACTGCCTTCAGACTAGAGTAGTAAGCATCCCTTCCACAAGTGTCCTTGCCTGCTGGCAAGATACACATTTTTGTCTATGTGTAGATACAGGAAGATTTCTGAGTCTTTTCTGTCCACATCTGTCTCAGAGGGTAGCTAGTTCAGTCAGGGTCAGGCACATGAACACGATCTCTGAACAAGGCTCAGCAGAGAGCTGTTGCTTGTTCATTCATTCAGCACGATCCCACCTTAGGAGCAAGCAATAGACACAGGAAACCATCATGGGACCTGTTTATACTGCCATCACTGCCCACCAGAACCTGAAGTAGAGCTGAGAAGGTGCTCCAGGAGGGTGCTGAGAAGCAAGTGGGGAGATTAGCACTTGGCAGAGCTCTTCAAGCTTGGGACAGCATAGAGAAACAGTCTGGTTCAATCCTAACGATGGTTTGGTTTGCAGTCAACATGCAAAACCATCAGGGTAGTTTGGAAACGATCAGCACCTGTATCAATCTCAGTAGAAACCAGGTGCTGGATTGCAGCCAGGCAAGCCAGAACCAGATGCCTGGAATTAGATGAGTGCATGCAGTTTGTTTTCTTGGTGCTCCAGCCCTTGCATTGACGAGCCGTTCAGTACGGATGGAAAACATGCACAGAAATGGCAGTTCCTCCCCGTGCCAGGCTGAGCCGTGCCATGAGCCATGGATTTTCCATGTTCTTTTTGAATCATAGCTCACACACATACGCGGGAAAGAAGTGTTCTACCCGAATGAGAGATGACTCAAAAATTGCTATTTCAGCAGCTCAACTCTCCCCAGTTTTTGGTGTGGGCATTTAGGCAGTTTTCTGTCTGTCTGGGACTGATAAAATTAATTGGGCAGAGGCAGGGAAACACAGTTCAAAATTGAAAGCAATAGGGGGAGAAGCACGGGGCTGTCAGGCTGTTCCGAAACAATCACCTGTGTTCAATCATGAACCTTTGTGACAAAAGCTTCTGACAAAGTCTTATGATTTCTCTTCCTCCTCCAGGGAAACTACCCTTTCCTCTTCCCATTCAGACAATGGGCTGCCAGGTGGGGTGTTCAGCAGCCCAGGCTCCACTTTCATCCTGGACGAGCGAGTACAGCTGACCGTGGGCTTGCAGACCCAGGAAAGACATTTGATCTTGTTCAGTGATGTGCTGGTCATCGCCAAGTCCAAGTAAGAGGAATTCACACTCTTTCTCCCCTGTATGTGCTGTTGAAGCTAGGCTCTGAGATACTCATGGAGCAGACATCAAAATAACTCTTCTTTACAAATGTGGGTCTGAAATGTGTCATCTCCCTCTTTCACCTCCAGAAGTTCTTCTTGGTATTCATGTTTCACTTCATTTTCCTAAAGGAAAAGGTGATCTAATTTGTTTTGCCCTTTCCATTATGGTGCTTCTTGAAGAAATAGCAAGAGGGCAAGAGGCAGTAGGGACAGAAAACTGACTCCTGGTCTAGATACTTCTGCCATACATAAATTAAGAGTTTAGGTGACTTCAGCTATTAGCATAGACAGTAATTAGCCTAAGTTGCCATCTACCTGCATGTGGCTCTAGTGAATCACATTGCCCTACGTCACAGCTGTCCCACTGCAGCCACCAACCCCAAAATCCACCTGCAAAACTTTCCTGTAGTGCCTCCACATGCCCAAACATTTAGTTCTGGGGGACTTGTTGCTGTCACTGCACCTGCATGACTGGAAGGTGGCATGACCAGACTCTGGAGGTCTAGATGTTAGGATCTGGTCTAAGAAATATGTAATTTGAATTGCAGATCCTCCTCCAGCCTGAAGCTGAAAAAGCAGGTTCATCTGAGTGAAGTGTGGACCGGGACCTGTCTCAGTGAAGTGACAGAGAAAAAGATGTGTCTTGAGAATTCGTTCGTCATCGGCTGGCCTACCACCAACTATGTTGTCACCTTCAGGTATCTTATCAGACACCAACCTCCCTCTGCAGCCTGACAGCTGCCCAAGTCCCCCATGTATGAACTGAAACAATGGCTGAGACTATAGGGCCCTGAACTCTGCTACAACCCTTCTCCCCCATTGAGCAGAGGACTTACACTCACATTAGGCAGCGTGGTAAAAACGTAGATGTTGGGAGACAGTCGTCTTAGAAAGATATCAACAAGTTGGTCCCTGAGAGCCTTATGGAGGACAGGCTTTGCAACTGTTGTTATATCAAGGGCTAGCTCTGCTGCAGAGCATCCTGGAACATCACAACACAATCTGCCACAGCAAACCAGTTTGTGCCACCATATAACCTATGAGCATGTTGCTTCAGCACTTGCCAGCAGCCCATTTCTGTAGGAGATTAGCAAAAATTTGAGAATTTTTCATTAGGAAGGACAGGTTAGTTATGGCAATGAAAAATGCCAGGTGGCCTTGTGGCAGGATCACATCCTTTATCTACCCCTTGGGTGGCGTGGGCAGCTCCTGGGCAAACCTTCCTCCTGCACTTGTCTGCCATGGTATCCCAAGCCCACAGCAACAGATTATAAAAATTGAAAGGTTCTTCAAGATGGGTTCTGCACAAGCAGCGTGGTCCAGAGGCCTTGGTAACCCCCAAAATAGAAACACAATGGAGCACGGAGCAGGCTTGAGAGTAGCCTTTTCATGTCCAAATGCCATCTCAAAGGCTGTCCCAATGTCGTATGTGAGCTGATGAGGCTCACCAAAAAGTAGGTGAGGTTTTTATTACCTGGAGCTCAGTCTAGCCTGGCTAAATTGAATCTAGAGCTGGTGTATCCTCAGAGAGCTCAGGTCACTGCTGGCTCAGGCATCTCTGTTCAACTTCTCTTTTCCAGAGAGGTCAGTAGATTTCAAGGATCACTCTGCCCTCAGGGCTTCTGCTGGCACAGCTAGGAAGGGCTGACATGACCTGATGCTTTTCTTTCTGAGGGGGAACTCTCTTGATGGAAAAAGAAATGGGAACCGTACCATGGCTTCATACATGCCGTCTCCTCACTTCAAAGTGTTGGGGTGGTCTCTCCCGGGTGATGTATTCCTAATTCATGCTCTGACTCGCAAGCAGCCAAACTCGACAGCAGCTCCATTTCCTTCACGTCACTGAGACCTGGGTAACCCATGTTGGCAGCAGAAGCTTCGAGGAACAGCAGACACTGGGAAGGAAATAATAGGAGAAAGAAAATAGCAATCAAAGGTCACTGCAAAAATAATAAGGGCCCACAAGATGAGTTAACTCCAACATCACAGAAAGATATTTGTGCCTTATCTGAACACTCGCCAGCCTGGGCAGGAAACGTAGTCCAGTTTGTGGCTGGGATTTTTTTGTTTTTATAATTTTTGTTATTTGTTAAAATAGGACAGAAGCAGGAAAGGACTGTGCTTTTGTTCCAGGACTTTGCAGGAAGGAACTTTGACTTACAGCTATATATAAATGAAAATGGGTAGAGTTTCCAAAGGCTGTTACCCACTCGGCACTTGTTTGATGATCTGCCTCCCTTTTTATCTTCAGCTCAGCAGACGTGAAGGACCGATGGCTGTCAGCATTACTGTGGTAAGTGACCCTCCTTTTATCCTCCTCCTGGGTGGTTCCTCTACAGGCCTCAGAGAAGTTTGTCATGCTGGGTGCCAATTTGCCCTCTGATTTTCAGCACATTAAGTGTCCAGCTACAGTTTGAAAAATCCACCTTTGAAGCCTGAATGTAGAAGCCCCTGGGGGGAAAGCAAAATTGATGTTAATGGTCCAGAAAAGATGAAACCCACTAGAAGATTACGTTGATGCAGCACTTTTTTTCCTTTGGAGCTGGAGGTTGACTTTTTTGCTAATCTCTGTGGAAAGATCACAAATTTTACTGATTCCTCTGCTGTTTGTCGATTCCAACAAAAGTTTGTATTTCTTGGCATCTAGAGGCTACAGTTGTTTCTTTTCCATGTTAAGTTTTTATACGTTGTTCCCACTAACACCCAGGCAGCAGTGTTTATATAGATAGAATCATAGGATCATCTGGGCCGGAAGGGACCTCCAAAGGTCATCTAGTCTGACCCCCCTGCAGTCAGCAGGGACACCCCCAACTAGACCAGGTTGCCCAGG
>BJBW01005332.1:0-24192 GCA_004320125.1 Scolopax mira | reverse complement strand
AGGGGCCTCAACCACCTCCCTGGGCAACCTGTTCCAGTTTTCCACCACCCTCATTGGAAAGAACTTACTCCTAATGTCTAATCTAAATCTGCTTTTCTCCAGTTAAAACCCATTGCCCCTTGTCCTGTCCCTGCAGGTCTTTGTAAACAGACTCTCCCCAGCCTTCCTTTAGCCCCCTCAGGTACTGAAAGGCCACTATTAGGTCTCCCTGGAGCCTCCTCTTCTCCAGGCTGAACAACCCCAGCTCCCTCAGCCTGTCCTCGGAGCAAAGGGGTTCCAACCCCCTGAGCATTTTTGTGGCCCTCCTCAGGTACAGAGAGGGGAAGAAGTCTCTTGGTTTGTGGAGAATAATAACAATCCCAAAGAGGATGTTATGTTGGACAACTCTAACTGCATTTAAGTACATATAAGGTCTTGCTAGTCTGGGACCTCAAGAAAGATAAAGAAGCCAGTAAGAGAATGTCATCACACTATGAATGTTGCACGTTATTGTTACTGTCATAATTGATCTGTATGTATTATAATGTCAAGGAGCAGGTCCCTTGGACCTCTTGGATCCAAATCTTAGGGGTCCTTCTCAAGTTTGGTTGGGAAATTATATTCCCTCCTCTTTTCTTTGACTTTCAGGCATATCAATGAGGTAAAACAGAATGAATACGTGAAGAATATAACCCTTCAGATCTTGGTGCTGGATGCTGACAACTGCTCTTCTGTAAGTAAAGCTTAGAACCTGCTCATCAAACCAATGCTACATGGAGGTCGGTGGGGTAGAGGCGGGGAAGGCAAGGCTGTGGTGCTGCTGCTGCTATCCCTGTTTAAAATTCAAGTCTTTAGGGTCAAAATTTTAGGGTATGTGCATCCTTCTCACTGAAAGCCCATGCAAAGATTTTTGGTTTGGGAAAAAGAGAAGATAGCCAGACCCTTACCAAAAAGCAACTAATTCTTCAGATTATTTTTGGCCTCTGGCTTCTTTTCTCTCTTCCTTCTGTTCCACTTCATAGTTGGTGATGGTTTGTAGTTGTGTGCCTGGGGATTCCTGTTTTCAGTGCAGTAAATTCAAGATACTGATCATAAAAGAGTCACTGGTGTGTTCTCCTGAATTAATTCACTAGAATGTCCCAGTCTCTTTATATTAATAGCTTACATTTCTAGGCTTCATGCCAAGCTTGATGAGTCACATGTACCTCCTGGGGACTTTTCCCTCAGAGAACAACCACAGACACTTGTAGTTTATTCATATTGTGCCATGCTTACCCTTTGGAGTGACAGTGGACTACTATCACTCCAATACTCATGTGATCAAATACAGCATCTGAACACCACCCAGTTCTTGTGATTTCTGCTGGATGAAATCTTTGGGTGCTGTAATAAACCCGTGATAGAGAAATAGCACCTAATAGTTTTCACTATGTATAGCCATCACCCTGAACAATGATTCCAGTGTAGCTCAAATTAGTATAACTCTTTTAACCATGAACATCTAGTAAAGGCAGCCAACAGATGAGTGACCTTTTCCCCAGATGTTCAAGCTATGAGAAACTGCAACCAAACTTCATGCCTTTTTATTACCTTCCTATATTTTGTCTGTTTTCCTTTCTAGACTACCACAGTCGATGTGTCCAACGTGGAAACTGCAGAGAGTGTAATCAAGAAGACCCTCCTACAGCTTGGACTTCCTGTAAGTGACAGTTGTGTAGTCTGCCAGATGTTAGCTAAGGAAGTCTGGTTTACAGGACAGTGCAGATGTGGAGAAGTCTAGATTGGCTGTAGCTAGCCCATAAGGCATTAATACTCTCTGGACTCCAAGATGAAGCAATTTATTTGTGTGCATGTCAAGTATTAGAAAGACAGGCATGCTTACATGCCTCCATTAATTTCAAACTTTGTATAATAAAGTCCTTTGGCTTTCAGAGGACTTCAGTGCTTCCAGTCCAGCATTAGGATTGAGCCAAGCTTGTCAAAGGATTATTAATATAGCCATGAAATACTGAACATATCAGTGATGTTATCAGATGACCCTTGCCCATTGCAGTGGTCCAGCAGTGGTTCCCATTCCAATGTTGAACAAGTAGCTTTGACAGTGTTCCAGTGGTTTGATGCCAAGGAAGGCTGTGGAACATATTGCTAAAATAGGCCGGGAAACCATTATGTGGGTTCACGGGCCACTGGTTCTCAGTCTTTTCTTCTCCTGAATCTTTCCCCTTCCACTCCGTATCAGACAGGCTGATCCAGAACACCATCCCTGATGGCTGTGTGGCTATCCTGGAGATAGCCCTGCATGTCTGGTTCCTCTTGCCTGCCTTCCAAGTGGAGTGCAGCCTCATGGACTCTCACCCTGGCCCCCTTCACCTGATATTTTTCTCTTCTCTGTTCCTCAACCACCAGGTCAGGACAAATGAACACCACCTCTGGGTGATCTCAGGAAAAGATGACCCTGCTTACCCTCTCATTGGTAAGAGCTCTCCCATTTCTCCTCAATTCTAGCACCACAGGAACACATGATAAGTGATGCTGGGGTGTGTGGCAGAGAAACATCTCAAACATCACACTCTTCACTTTCAGAAAAGCAATGGTAAGGGGACTGTTGCTGACATGAGATGTGAAATCAAAATGATGTGAGGTGTCACTTGGCTTTTATGGTCTCAGGATCCACGTTTAATCAACACATAGTGACATCTTTCATAGCTTTGATAGCTCTGCACCTTTCCTTGCTCTTTACACAACTCTTTGCTCAACAGGGCACGAGCATCCTTTCAGCATCGTATTGAGCTGTCTCCGGGACTCTGCTGACCAACAAGGAATCAACAATAACATCCTACTGGCTGATGGGACAGAAGCTTCCTTCCTTGATCAGCTCCCAAAGGAAAAGCAGTGTCAGTTTGTCCTGAAACCCAAGCCCCAAGCTCCAATGCAGCTGAGGAGAGGTATGAGCTGCAGGAGTGTTACAACCAGGAGGAAGACCTTGCTGCTTTTGGTGGTAGTGCCAAACTCTTCCTACCATTGCACACATCTCCCAGAGTCACTGTCATACCTGAGGGTGGGCAAAGAGGAAGAGATTGCAGCGGGGCTAAATTAATCTCTACAAATGTTCAGAATTAGCTTGCAGCCCTTGATTAGCTTTCACTTGCAAACTGTTCTAATGCTGCACAGACAGCAAGGTTCCCTGAAGAACAATCATTATCAAATAAGAGTTTTTCTGATGGCTGAGAGATGAATAAGTGGTTCAACTTCTGTATATTGTCTGAGTGTCCCCACTAGGTGTGTAGTTATTAAGCTCAAGATGGTAGAAAGCCCTTTCTTTGCTGGGAACTCTGGCTCCACTGCAGATCACTCACAGGCCAGCAGAAAAGACAGACAAGTGTGTGATGAAGGTCTGTGTTTTCTTCCAGAGTCACTGCAGAAACATACCAAGAGGAAGAAGTCCTTGATAGACTGGGCCCTGCGCCGCAGCACCAGCACCCCCACGGGCAGCCCTCCTTCACAGTCTCCTACCACCCCACGGAAGCTCTTTGGCCTGTCTCTGTCCTCTGTCTGTCCCGACGGGATCCTTCCCAAGCCAATCATGGTAAGGAACAGCCTGGATTGTTCATCCTGACATAAACTTGATAGCCCAGAATTTAAATGCATTTTTGGTATTTGGATGGAGATGGCAACCATCTTTTGTTTGTGATTCAGACCTAGCTCAGTAAAAAGGTTGAGAGCATCCCTCTCCTGTGTAATCCATATCACTTTGTGCACAGATGCCCATCCTGTTGCAATGAGTTCCTCCAACCAGGCCATCACAAGCTGAGAAGGGGCAATGCCAGTGGCTTATGCCATGCTAGGTTATTCCTAGATGTCATTCACTACAAGAGTCCACTGGGCTCACACTTGCCACGGGATAAACATACCTACGTGAACTGTACCTGCAACTTAGCTGGCAGGCTCTCATCCAGTGTTAAATCTCTTGAATGTCTGTCTCTTCCTGGTACTACCTAGGCTAATTGTGTTGGCTAATTATGTTATACTATGTGGGGTATGAAATACACAAACATCAGAGTAAAGTGTTAGGCTCTTAAATACAACTGGGCTTTCTCTTAGGATATGCTGCTCCTGCTGTACCATGAAGGTCCCTCTACGAGGGGCATTTTCAGACGTTCTGCCAATGCCAAGACTTGCAAGGAGCTGAAAGAGAAGCTGAACTCTGGAGATGATGTCCAGGTGGATGGAGAGTCAGTCTTTGTGGCTGCAGCTGTCATCACGGTACGTTTGGCCAAGTAACTCAGCTGTCTGGGAAAATGGTACCTTCCTTCTTTAAGGAAGCAATATGAATCTTTCTGGGTAGGGGAGATTTGTTGGGGGAGGAATAGAAAGCATTTTCCAGCAAGGCACATTCTCACCTGATGGCTTGGTCTATCTGTGTGCATAGAGGTATCTGCCTGACCCAGTGGTGCTTGTTTTCACAAGGAAATGCGTGCAGTGTTTCATTTTGCACCTCCCTGTTCAAAACAGCCTCCAGCAGGCAACAGAGTAACCTCTACCTCTGAGATAACTGTGGTATCTGCACAGTGCCAGATAACACACCAGAGCCTGGGCTCAGCAATTCAGATGCTGCACTGACAGGGGCATGAAGCACTTTGGTGGCAGCAGCACAGATGCTCCTTGTGTTTCTGGACACACAGAAGACACTGCAGGGAGATATGGGAGGACTCATGCCATTTAAGTGCAACTGCTCTGCATCTTCCCCAAGCAGAAAGGCCATGCTCAAAGGAGCTGGTCTGCACTGTCAAGACCCTAAGCCTTCACCTTCTAATGAGCCAGCAAGCAAGAGGGAAAAGAGCTGCCAAATCTGAGCAGAGGGGTTGTGGTGGGTGGGGGGGTTTGAAGCTTGCGATAAGACACAAGTTTTAGTAAGAAAAAGCCCACCTTTTGCACTGGCAATTAAATTTGGTCAGAACAACTCAGGCACCTAAAGTATCAGAAAACACCCCTGTATCTTGCTTTTGTTTGCCTAGTGCAAAAAGCTGATGACGGGGAGGATATTCAAGCACTTTCCAATGCAAGACATACAGAATCATGGAATCACAGAATGGTTTGGGTTCGAAGGGACATTAAAGATCGTATAGTTCCAAGCTCCTTGCTACAGGCAGGGCCACCTCCCACCAGACCGGGTATATATATGAAGTCCTTAAATAGTGCCCTGAGGTAAAAACAGTGATTCTCATAGCTGAGAAATGTTTCAAACACAGCCTTAAGGGTGAGCCCTGTGCCTGCTGCAGTAGAGATCAGTCTTCTTCTGGAGAAGGGTCAGGGCACAAGGCCTGGCTTGTCACCCTCTGCCACCAGCAGTTCCAGCATCGTTCTGCAGGACTGCGGTGGTGGAGCCCTGAGGAGCACAGCTTGGTGGAAGTGGGGAAGGGAGGAGAAATGTATTTTGTCATGTCTTGTTTTATCTTGTGCTTAATGTGAATAAACAATGACTATATGCATCGTGAAACCAAAACGAGGAATTCAAAACTGACCAGACTGCTCTGCATATATATATTTAATTCAGGATTTTCTCCGAAATATACCTGACAGTGTTCTATCCTCAGACATGCACGGACTGTGGATGGAAGCTGTGGACACGGAAAATCGGGCACATAAGATTGAAGCTATCAAAAGGTTTGTAAAAGCCTTTGTAAAACCTTATTTTGGTGGGAGAAGGGGGGAACATACAGCCCTAAGCATAGATTTCTGGGAGACTCCTGGCCATGCTCCAGGCCACAGTAGAGCTGTTGCTGGTTGCCAGTGTCACTGCTCAGAACCTTTTCCTTTCAATGGTCTTCTATGAACATTGTTAACATTTCTAACCCTGAAAAATGTCATTAGAAAATTCTTTTCTGATGACCAGTTCAGTTTACCAGAACCAGCAAACAGAAAAAGCACAGTAATTCAGCCACCAGGAGCACATCAAATGTTAGTGGAATTAGGTCCTTAACAATGGTAACCTTTTTGTTATATGCACAAAATTAAGCTGATCATCATGTTGGCAGTTAGAAGAAATATCCCTGCCAAAATGGTGGCTGGGACCTTGAAAATGGCTTTATTGCCTTGAACTGCTGCCCTGAGCAGGAGTAGTCTATCAGCATCCCATGGGATAAGCAGTATCAAACCTCTTCTTGTCCATGGCCCAGATCAGTTGTTGAACCTCACCATTTGGCCTGGGCCTCCCTCCTCCATTGTCTCTATTGCACGGGACACAGGCAATGGCATCTTCTCATGTGCTGCTGGCCAGGAGCTGTACATGTCTCCTTTGGGTGATCATCGTTTTGCTAAGGCGTTATGGACCTCTGCCCACATGATCTGGTCCTTCTAGCTCTGTGAGCAGAGTGGGTAGGCAATATGATGTAATGTTATGTCTCTCACATAAGTTGGTGGAAGGGGGATGACACACTCTTACTTATTGTCAGATGTGAATGAGTCAAACTGGTGGCAGAAGGGGGCAAAAGTTTTGGGAAGTAGCCTGTGATATTTGAAGAGCAGATTTTTGTGAACAGCACTTTTCCTTTGTTCCCACTCCCTGAATAGTCTGGTCAACCAGCTTCCAGAGGCCAACCTCATCTTACTCAGACACCTCTTTGGAGTCCTCCATCATATTGAGCAGAATTCTGGAGTGAATCAGATGAATGCCTTCAACCTGGCTCTTTGCATAGCACCCAATATGCTCTGGCTACCAAGTCCCACTGGGCCTGAAGAGGAGAGCAGGTCTACCAAGAAGGTGATCTTTCATGGGTTTTGGCTCATACTTGTCTTCCCCTTTTACTGCTGTTTCTGGGCACTGCATTTTGTAGACTGAAGGAAGGTATATGATCAGTGACAGTGCTGGCTGAGTGGCATCAGAGCTTTGCCCTTGCCCCTGTGCAGCTGTGCCTGTGCTGGTGGGAGGATTGAGCCCCTTGGTTTATCCAAGGTGGAAAGAGGAGCCGTGGTTGCTTTACCACATGAACTTCCTAAATGGTCAAGCAAGCACAAGAAAGATGGAGCAGCTGAAGTTAGACATTGCCACTTCAGCTGTGGCAATGTCTCTTACCTTGCAGAGACAAAGCAATGACAGTGTATGAGAGGGGAGGAACGTTTGGTTGTGTCTTATGAGGGGCTACCAATAGTAAGGAAAATTGTAGAACTTGCTGCACCCAGCTCACAGTACCAGTTCATGTAGCTCATATTCTTGCCCCAGGTGTAGTTCATACTGACTGTAAATTCTTTTCTTTGCCAGGTGGCCTTGTTAGTGCAGTTCCTGATTGAAAATTCAGGAGAGATTTTTGGAGGTGACATTGCTTCCTTGTTTCAAAGACCAGACAAAAAGAAGTCCAAAAAATCAGAGGAACCGCTGGGTAAGTTGGTGGTACTGTATCTTACAGAAATCTTTAAAATCTTTTAATAGGTAAATTCCTCCTGCAAAGGCATTTGCTTTCTCTTCATGTCTGTTCTAAGAAAAAGCAATGAAAAACAGTTGGTTTAGGTTTTCTCTTTGCCTGTCAGGCACAGGCAGGAAGTGAGGGCAAAGCAGAGGGCTGAGGTGCATCACTTTGAAGTGTCCCTCAGGATGGTTGTCTTTCTCTGTGGTTGCTGCTCAACCTATTCCAGCTATCGTGAGAATTTAGTGTAGCCTTAGCGATGTCGTGTCCTGCCAGTCTTTTTTTCCAGATTATTTTCCAGATTTTTCCAGATTTCTATAAAGCTAAGACAAATGGTTGAATGGAAAGAGACTGAGTTGTCTTTGTTAACTGTCCTATGAACACTGGCCAGTGGTAAAAGCCCAGGTCATCAAGCCCGCATTTTTGATGTTTTTCCCTGTCCTGCCCTGAGAAAATAACGGATCACCTTGCTTTTTCAGGGACTTGAGAATATTTCCCTGCCTTGCTTGTAAAGTACCATATGGGGTTAGCAGACATAGGCAACAAATTAATTTGTCTTCTCTGCCCCAGACATAGGCTTGGTTCAGCATGATGATTCCTCTGATGAGCTGGAATTTTCTGCTTGTGACCCAGAAGGACCAAAGCACCATCTGGTTTCTGAAGCAGATGCCTTTTTTGAACCATCCAGCAGCTTGTTACTTGATGAGGACCAGGAAGACTGGGACTTATTCAGTGAGATTACAGCCTGCTACCAAAGCAAAGCCCGGAAGAATGCCAGTGCAGACAGCTATGACCTCCTGGAAGAGGATGGCTCCTTCTGCTCCATCGGCTCGATACGCTCACTCAGCCCGGCCAGGGACCGGTGCTCATCAGAGCCCAGTGTCTGCCTCAGCTCTCAGCTTCCTGCTCAGAGCCACGAGCCAGTGGCCCGCCAGTCCAGCTGCGATGCCACCATCATGCACAGCCATACAGATTATATCCACAGGCTCAAGCAGCTGCAGGTGGAGAGCCAGAAGTTGATTGACGAAGGCCTAAGCCCTGGAGTCAATAAGACCAGGCAGAACTTGTGGCAGTCGCCTCAGACCGGCTCGAAGGTGAAGAAGCTCAGCCTTCAAAAATCAAGCCTGTCCAACAGGTCCAGCTTCTCAAGCCTGTCCTCCACCACCACCTCCCCGTCCGCCTCCTCGCTCAGCTCCTTAGACAGTGCTTTCTCCTACTGCTCAGAGTCATCAGCCATTAGTCCCACAGATGTCTCATCCCTGCCATTCATGTTTGGCACATCTGCCAGGCTTCATGCTGTGTCCCCCAAGATTGCCAAGAGGTCCCTGAAAGAGTGGCACAAGTCCTTCACATCTCCTGTGCCTTTACATTCGTGTGACCTGGACAGTTTCCACGACTATGAACCCAAGGCTGTAGAGAGCAGCCGTTGCTTTGGAGAGAGGAAAAGTGTCCCATCTGTCAGCAGAGCTGCCGTGGGAAGCCCAGTCACTGATGTTGACTGGAAAGAAGAGGGGAGACAGCTGAGTTGTGTAGAGAGCCCTGGCCCAGGGCTTAGGAGCCAGGATTGTACCAAAGAGTTTGAACAAACCCCTGAGCCCCCAGCTGCCAGCCCAGCCAGGGAGAAATCCCCACTGAGCAGCCACCAGCAGCACAGGGAGAAGACGGTGAAGAACATGGAAATCAAAAGCATTGATGCCTGCCCTCCAGGCCAGGAAAGCCTGAAGCGCACCAAGATAACTTTTTACGTGTCCCCGGATAAAGAGAGCTCTTGCGGGTCTTCGGTGGAAGAGGAAGAGGAGAAATCTATAGCCAAGACCAGCAGCAGCAACTCACCGAGCAGTGAGCAAAGCCTGTCCAAGAGCCTGCAGACTGTGAGAGTCCACATCCCCCAAACAGTTTTCTATGGGCAGAATACCCCACTTGTCCTGCAGTCCGTCTCCAGGCGCTACCACCATGAACCAAAGACCCCAAGGACCCCATCCCCACAAGAAGAGCACAAAGAGAGCCCCCCCAGCACCTCCCCTCCCGAGGAGCTGGAGAACAAGCCGGTGGAAATGGCGCAGGCGCCAACCCAGAGCAAGGGCTTCAACACGTTCAGCCACACCATCCGTATCATCCTCCCCGCCTCCATCCGAAACACCGTCAGGGAGTATTTCAAGCACGATGAAACCAACACCTGTCCCCCAGCTGAGGCAGAAGCTGTGGAGAACGAACTCCTTCGGAGCAGGGTGGAGTGGCTCCGGAGCCAGCCAGGGGCAGAGGTGGCCACAGAGGAGCGTGATGCGGTGGCGTTTGCAGAAGAGACGTTTGTCTAGGGAGAGGGATGTGGAAGAACTGAGTATTTCTGTTTTTGTGTGTATGTGCAGCAGAAAATATTCTGTAAGATATGATCAGGATGTGAAGAATCTAGCAGGCTGCATGGGGCAATAAGTGTAAAGTGACACTAATGTATATGTAATGTTGGGGTTTAACGTTCATTTTGACTTGGGGGGGGGGAAGGGGGACAAGAGGGCGGGTGGGTTGTTCTTGGGTTGTTTGTGTTTTTTTCACCCTTTTTCTACAGAAGAGACTTCACTGGCTGGGTGTCTAGTGGGCTGAATGCCACCAGACTCTCCCTGCCCGTGAATTAGCTGACCTGTACAGGGGTCTGACTCCATTTCTTGTTAAAGCAGCAAAGGAGAAACTCTGCTTTATTTTCTCCAGCCACCTGCTAATGTGTGTGGATGACCGGAGAACTGGGACAGCTAACGCTCCACCAGAATCAAAAATCTTTATGCTTGCACAAAATCCTCCACTAGTCACTGTTCATCACCATCCATCCAAAGGGAGACCCTTCACCTCCATCCCAGAAATCACTGCTGCTTCTCTCCACTCATCTTTTGTTCCCTGCTGGGCTCACTCAGAGTCTGTGTTCATTACTGGTTGAGGCTGGGTTGCAGAAACATCAAATGGAGCCCAAAGCCCAGCTTTCACTGACAGACAGCATATGTAACATTTTTTAACCCCAATTAATTGTGCATTGATTCTCTCTTCTCATAGCTCCCCCAAAGTTAGCATTAGACAGAGCCACAGTTACTATAAAGGATTTTGACGCTGTCACTATGGCAGGGCAAGGAACATTTGTCTTCTTCCGTGTCCTCTGGGAGCGGCTGGTCTTTTTAGTCCCAGTAAAAGGTGACATCATTATATTTCTGTAAATGATGGTGACATTTCAGCAGGCCCTCTCCAGAGGCAGTGAGAGTGGGGCAACTCATCAAATTTCTAGTCACTCTGAGAGGGACTTAAGCAGGATTTGGCTTTAGCATGAGGTCAAGGAGTTGTGGAAGTTGTCAAGAATGTTGTCGAGTGGATGCTGAAGCAAAGGCCCATCTGGCCAGAAAGTTGTCAAGCACTCCATAAGCTGAGAGACTGGCCAGGCTTCAAGAGTCACTGGTGCTGCCACCGAGAAGCAGGGAGCTCCCACTTGGCCCCAGCGTTGCTCCCGCAGAATTAAATCTGGAGAAGTGCCAGGAAGGGATGCCCTAAAGAACTGCTGCCAGGGGACTTTGCAGAGCATCCCCGTGATTCCACTCAAAGGCAACGCTCAGAAGCACCAGAGCCATAATGGGACTTGCTTAGAGTGCTGTGATGCTGCCAGCTGAGCTCCGAAAGGAAGCTGGGAGCATCACGTTAGTTTGGCAGGCGTTAAGAAATCGATGGGAAAAGTCTCAAAGGTCAAAAGGTTTGGGATGTTTCATTTGAAAGCTATGCGAGAGTTTTCTAAGGTGGTTTCTCCCAGAGAGACACTCCTTTTACTCAATTAACAGTGATTGGGTAAAGGACAAGAGGAAATACACAAATCCTAATTACTGAAAGGTAATTCTTGTGGAGTAAGTGTCCTGTGCACGTGACTGAATGTCTGCAAATAGCCATACCTGGAGGTGTTTGAGACCCACCGTGGTTCTGTCTTTGCACAGAGAGGGAAGCCATCCCTGTAAAATGGTTTAGTAGGTGTTAGATGCCCCCACTGACCCACAGTCACCTCACCAGGTGACAGCCAGTGACAGGAACCTGGCCCAGCACTCCAAATTCACACCATTGAATATTGGAGCAGGGGAGATATTGGAGCCCACTTTCCAAGGTGTATAGAGTTTAATTTGTTCTATGCAGGAACTCTCAGCTGTGGCACTCTTGTGTCCTGGATCACCTTAGTAGCCCTTGTATGATGACGAAAGGTGTATATAATTGTAATACAACCACCCCACCATCATTTCTCTTACACATGAACACTGACGAGGCATTCACGGTCTTTTTTTTTTTCCCCAGAGCTACAGTTGTAACTATTTCAATAAAAGACACACAAGTTTGTCATCATGGTGTGGTGAGCGCCCTTTGTTCCCTTGCTCTTACTTCCCCTCTCTTCTGTGCTTGGGTGGTGTTTGCAGGACACCAAACCGTGCAGTGAAACACACATTCTTCCTACCCCAGATCTGGCCACGCTGCTGAGGAACCCTCTTCCAGCAAATCAGCTCAGGCATTACTCTTCCTTACGCCTTTTCAGGAAGGTTGAAACAGCAGTAAATATTATAAGAAAAGGCTGTTTGCACTTGGAAAGAGAGGTTATTCTGTATTCTAAACACACTAATGGATTATAAACTGGCTCAGTGGCTGGGCTGCTCTCTGTTCAAACAAAGAGGACAGCCCAGAGTAAAAGCTCACAATTTGCATCACCTAAAAGAATTACAAGCAAATTAGAAAGAGAAGCGCTTACAGAAACAGTGGGAGAGGCAAGACGAAACACACATTTTCCTCTTCTCATCTTAGGCTGCCTGACATGGGCACATTTCCCTGGATAGTTGTCTCCAGACCAGCACTCCTGGAAAGTCCAAGGAAGACAATTACAAAACCTTCATGTAAGTTTTCATTTCCTCAATGGGAGAGTGCCCCATCCTCACCATCATTGCCTCTGACACTGATTTACACCTGCTGAGAATGTGATGGGTGATGCCTTAGGGCTGTGCTTGATGTCGTTTTCCTGCCACATATTATATCCATCTGCTACCAAAATTCCTCTCTCAAAACTCCTGAGTGGGACATATCCCTCCCTGAGACACAGAGATGTGTCTGGAAGTCACCAAGTCTTGAAAAAGTTCCTTGCTCATGACAAGAAATACCAAATACAGTTGGTTTCCACCCCAGAAAGGCCACATTTCCCCTTCATGTACAGCCCTCAAACACAAAGAAGTTTCCCTTCTCCCTCTTTTAGATCAAAAAAGGAGAGATTTAGTTCAAGTTGGCCTGATACGCACTGAAAGCTCTATTTGGTGCCCCACTGGACACAGTCACTCGGGAACAAATGTCATGTGGCTGCCATCTGGGAAGCAAGGAGCCTTCATGACTTGATCCCAGTGCAGATCAACGCCAGACCAGTCCAGCTCGTTTGCCTTGAAGACACAATGACTCATGCACTTCAGCCTCTTCTCATTTCTGCTCGGAATGTATGATTTGTTCCCTTGTCCTGCAGGCTGACAGAAACCATGATGGAAGTGCCTGGGGCAGCTATAGTTTTACTTCAGCCATTTCAATCCCATTATTGACCTCTCAACAGAGTCAGGAAAGCCAGTCTCCTGGGATATATTCTCCCCTCTCCTTTTCAGGGAGCTCCTTTGTGCAGAGTTCTCCCTGCCATCCCACAAAGGGACCTTTCCAAAAAGTGCCATGGGCTATTTTGGTTACCTGCACATCAAAGCAAACAACTTGCCACAGAAACTTTTTCTTCCAAGGCCACCCACGCTCTGGAAAGGAATGTGACAGTCACTCAAACTCTTTCAAGCCAGCAGCTATTCCCTCCCTCGCCATCCCACCAGCATGTGACATCACATCTTTGTGTAGAGAATGGACATCTCTCAGCAGCAACCTGTCATCCAGCTTCAAAAACTCACCAAGAAGAGTGGGATTGCAAAGTCCACATATAATAGCTTCTTTCTGCCAGTTCTGCCTTCTTACTCATATACTTCCCATGCCCCTGGTTTCTTGTTACCTCAGCTCAAGTGTTGATCCTTCAGGGCCCACGAGTCCCTCAGGGGTGTCCCTGCCTTGGCATGGGTCACACATGGGCTGCAACCCCTCAGGGTAGTCCCTGCTCCAGTGTGGGTCATCTATGGGTTACAGTCCCTTCAGAGGTTTGCTTTCTGTGGAACAGAGCACCTCCTTCCATAACCTTTTATCAAGCTGGGTCACCAACACTGTCCCCTTCCACCTTCCCCCTCCATTCCCACTTCTCTTTTTGTGCATGTTCCTTGTGTCTCCTACCCCTGATGGCTCTCCTTCCTTCTTAATTATGGTTGCTAAACATAGCCTGGGTTTTGACTCAACCCATAGGGAAAGGTTTTTGTGCAGAATTCTGTTTGGAAAACTCAGTGACAGATCCTGGGTTCTCTACAACGTTTAGATGGCAAATATGACATTTTCACTCAAACACAAAGGGAAAAATCCAGTCAGGGAAACTGGGGCAGCAGGATATTATATCTAAATTTCCAAACTCATTCTATTCCAAGCAGGCTCACGTTACCAGAAAAGCGCATATCACAGGTCTAAAAGCCAGATTATTAGAATTTTATTTGACATACGTGGTAACACAGAAACGGGAAAATTTGATATTTGGAGAAAGTAGCAGATCTTGGCATAGAACAATTCAGTGACATGTAACATCTCAAGTGGTTCATGTAATGTCTCATAGAAAGTGGTTCCCTTTCATAGGAAATGTCAGCATTTAAATGGTTATTGGTACGTTCTCGTTAACCAAACTCTGTTGGCCTCTATCACCAAGCCAATAAGCACACAGTCTGTATTTGGAACAGCTATCTCTCCTTAAGCTTCCCAAATCGGGAAAAGTCTGCTCTACAGTCGAAGAGCCAAGCCTTGAAAAATTCCCAGCAGTTACTTAGAATAGCAGAATTCCTTGAATTTCAAAGGAGAGGGTGAGTCACACACAGTCCAGATGTTTACTGTCACCCGCCAGGGAAATGGAAGGCCACACAGTTTAAGTCCGTTCCATTCAATAGAGCACTTAAGCACTTAACTTAAAACATGAAGCAAAGGCTGTAGCATTAAGCTTTGTTTAAATAAGAGATTCACCAAACAGGCATCTACACTGAATCAGACCTCTACGGTCCACTGCGAGCCAGCCACCAGGAGCAATAGTTTAACCTCAAGCAAAGTGCCTTCCCACACCTCAAATGAGGAGGTGGGTTGGGCAGGAGTCGTTCCCAATTACTGTTTGCTTTGTTTTCCAACCTCCATCTGCCTCCTGATGTCCGATACATCCATGGGGACCCGCACTGTCAGACCATCCATCGACTTCTTAAGGCACACCTGGCAGCCAAGGCGAGACCTGAGAAGAAAACATTAAGTGAGGCTTGTCTGTCCATAGAATCATAGAATCATTTCGGTTGGAGAAGACCCTTGGGATCATCGAGCCCAACCATCTACTCTACTCTACAAAGTTCTCCCCTACAACATATCCCCCAACACCATATCTAAATGTCTTAAACAAGTCCAGGGATTCTTTCCTAATGTTCAGTCTAAACCTACCCCGTTGGAACTCATTCCTACAGCAAAGGAAGAAATTCCACCCACCCACTCCCCCGCCCTGGGAAGTCTGGTCCAGGTGGGACTAAAGTTCCTGTTAAAGGCTTCCCGTGCCTCAAGAGCAAGCGGCTCTAGAGGTACAACCATGACACAGAATAAGTCCTGTCCCCTTGGAAACAGGTACCAGTTGCTGGGAATTGGCCTCGGAGGCTCGAGAACCTACTGCGATGGGCAGGGAGGCTTACGTCTCAGTGAGCCCATACGCCAGGTCTAGCATATCCAGCTCTTCATCTGAGATGGCACCCAGCTTTTGG
This sequence comes from Scolopax mira, assembly GCA_004320125.1. Classification (NCBI taxonomy): domain Eukaryota; kingdom Metazoa; phylum Chordata; class Aves; order Charadriiformes; family Scolopacidae; genus Scolopax; species Scolopax mira. Next base: position 8,930 of record BJBW01005332.1, on the reverse strand, counting down.
AAGGTGTCCTTCTCGAAGATGAGGTGACAAGTGGAGCAGGCTAATGTCCCTTCACAGGCACCTGGTGGAGAAATGAGGGAGTGACAGCAAATAAGAAAAAAGAAAAAATTTTAAAAAGAGGGGAGGTTGAGACAGATCATCTTCAGAAACAGCATGAGAAAAGGTCCTTTAACATGTCCTTTAGGGACCTAAATGTCCTTTAACCTTTAAAGGTCTGGAGCATGTGGAGAGGGATGCCAGAGGATAACAGATGGGTGCAGATTTCAGCCTGCTTTTTCTCTGGGAGGATCGCTGTCAGTTTTCAAATTTGTACATCAATTCTAACCAGCCAAACACAGGCTGCTGGAACCCCAGAGATGATGATGTGGAAGTCCCACTGCCATCTCAGAGTGGGAAGCCAGGCCAGCAAGCAGCTGTTGGGGAAGAGAAGTACCAGAACAGAGCAGATGTGTGCAGTCGGCGCTATTCCCAGGAACCCCGGGGTCACACGTAAACCCAGAAATAAATTCTTTACCCCAGAAATAAATTCTTTGCTGTGAGGGTGGTGAGGCACTGGAAAAGGTTGCCCAGGGAAGCTGTGGAGTCCCCATCGCTGGAGGTGTTCAAGGCCAGGCTGGATGGGGCTTTGAGCAACCTGGTCTGGTGGGAGGTGTCCCTGCCCAAGGCAGGGGGGTTGGAACTTGATGATCTTTAAGGCCCCTTCCAACTCTAGCCATTCTATGAGCACATACCTTTGCATAACACCTACCAAATCCATCAATGGCCAAATTTTGATTGACTACCACTTCCAGCAAACTCTCCCCTTCTTTGGCTGTGGCCGTAAGTCTCTCTCCATCCCGATTTATGAAATGCACTGTCACCTGGTCCACAGAGCTGGAAGGCAAGTTGACAAAGGTCAGAGGAGCCCACCCTTTCCTTCACGCCCCATGTTGAGGTCTTTTGGCTGAGCACTAGAGACACTGCTCTTGGAGGGAAATGCCCTTACAAACACTTTCTGGAAGGATTACACCACGCTTGTCAGAAAAAAAAACAGATTATCAGTTCTCAGGGGAGGGAAAATCCAAGTCGACCCCAAACATTTCCCACTTGATCAAAAGTCTCTCAGAATAAATCTTTCACTGAGCATGAACAAGCACAGATGCTCTGCACCCACTGCCTCAGCTTGGGCTGGCAGAGGGAGTGTTTGTAGGCAGGCAAAGTATCTGCAAGCCCGGGAAGTTAATCCTGATGGAGTAATGTAATAACAAGAAAAATGCTCTGGATCAGACACAAATCATGCAATAAGGGCTGTTGTCATTCATGTTTTGTTTCCCGTTCCTTTCCCAAGGGGATTACTTGATGACTGTTCCTTTTCTGCTGCTTGTTCTTTCAGAAAGTGCCCACTCCTTCCCCTGAACTCAATCTCAGGGAGCTGCATTATGATGGGACATGCTCAGCCCCAGCTGACAGAGCAACCACCCTGAGTAACTTCCTCTGAGCTGATGTGATCCTTCCTCAGGAGAAATAATTGCTGGTTATTTTGACAGCCTGCAACATGTAATCTGCTAGAGAATTAAGAAGACGACAATCAGCATCTCTTGCTGAGATGTGGGAAACCACAGCTACAGATAAGAGGGAAACAACCTCCACTTCATCCCCTCCAGACCAGGCTCTCCCCACCAGTGTGGAAGGATGCCACCAGCCAGTGTCAGGGACTTCTCACAAAACAGTCTATTCCAAGGCCATCTACTATATTTGCCAGGGGAAGCACATGAGCAACAGTGGTTTTTCTTAGTGTACAAACCCAAAAGGTCACTCGGAAGCAGGAGGCCCCAGGAGGTCTCACCTCCTGTGCTGAAATAGAGCAGCACCCTGGAGGCAGTGGGTATTTTGCCCAGGGCCTCTCAGTGCAGCACCACCAAAGTGCCCATCATCTTCTTAGAGCCCAGTACATCCTCCAGTGGCAGAAGCTGGGTCCACCCTCTATTCTTCCATCAGGCCAACAACAACAGGTTCAGAGAAGGGCAACAAAGCTGGTGAGGGGTCTGGAGCACAAGTCTGGAGGAGAGGCTGAGGGAGCAGGGGGTGTTCATCCTGGAGAAAAGGAGTCTGAGGGGAGACCTCGCTCTCTACAACTACCTGAGAGGAGGTTATAGAGAGGTGGGGATCAGTCTCTTCTCCCAAGTCACAGGTGACAGGACAAGAGGAAATGGCCTCAAGTTGCACCAGGGGAGGTTCAAGTTGGATATTAGGAAATATTTTTACACTGAAAGGGTTATCAAGCATTAGAATGGGCTGCCCAGGGAAGTGGTTGAGGCACCATCCATGGAGATGTTCAAAAGACAGGTTGAGATGGTGCTGGGAGACATGGTTTAGTGATGTGGGGTTTTTTTTGTCAGAATTGGGTTGATGGTTGGACTAGATGATCTTGAAGGTCCCTTCCAACCTAGATGATTCCATGAACACACACCTCTCTCTCAGATCTCTGGAAAGATCCACCTCTGTCTCCCACAGCTCTGATAAACTCCCAAATACGGGCAGTGTCAGCGCTGCCCCGTGGCCTTGCTGCTGGCATTTCTGGCATAGGAAGAAAGAAACACAGCCTTGAAGGCAGACTGAATTTTGCAGTGAGAACTGGCCAAGCTCAGTTTCCTGATGTTTTTCCCCCACTTACTTACACAAGGTTGAGTGAAGCATCATCCAGCTCCTTTTCCAATACAAAGTGCTGTTTGGTATGAAGCTCAATAACACTTCTCCTGGAAGTGTCCCTGGGGCCAGTGAAACAAAGAGTGGGTATGGCTCAGAGCTCTGAGAATTTCTGGTATTGTCTCCTGGCCTCTTGCGATGTATTTGCAATATACACTGAATACATTTGCAATATACACTGAATACAAACTGTCACAGTCCCAGAGTCACAGCAAACCCACCAGCCAAGGAAGCGCTGAAGTGCCTGCACTCCTCTGTGCCAGGCATCCTCGTGGAAAGTCACAGGACTGGGAGGATGGATCAGTTAAATGGGATTTGCCTCTGGGACAGCAACCCCAGCAGCTGAAAGGACTGTCTGCTCATCCCTCTGCTCTGTGGCAGATGAAAATGAAGCATGTGGCAAGCTCTGATTTCCTTTTAACATTAAGCACAGAAATATTTAAGGATCAAGTTTAAACAATTTCCTTTGCTCTTTCTTAACTCAAAGAGGCAGAGGTGGAATATGGGGGATGTACCCAGCTGAATAGAAGACAGGAAAGAATTCCTGCAAAAATGTAATGGAAAAGAGGGAAGAAACATTCTCCTTTTTCAAGTTTGCAGGATTTGTTCATTCCACTTCATGTAAGGCACAGTGACCACAAATCTACTCCCATTTACCTGCTGACAAATCATCGCAGGGCATTTCTATGTGATTAAGGATGGTGTTTTGTAAAATGTTGTCACCTGGACTTCATCACCAAGACCTCAGGCATAGAAAATTCCAAATAAGTCCTCTCCTTGGAAAGCCCATCCCCACATTGAAATTTGGAAATTGAGAAGAGAGGTGAAACAATATTTTTTTTTGCCTTCTCTGCTTTTTATTTTCTGCCATGTCTCAACTCAGCGAGCAGGAGCAGAACACAGGGGCCACTGTACCTTCATCTGGGGCGGCCAGCTTCCTGTTTTTCAGCAAATTTCAGCAGAAAACAATGCCTAGGCCATTAATCTGCAACAGGGTCCCCCTGGTTACGAAAACAGCTGTGAAGTTCACACCAAGACTGGGCTGTGGAGGGAAGGGTTTCCCACATGAGGAATGGAAAGATCACTCTGGAGTCACGCAGAGCCAAGCAGGACCACCCTAACTCCCCGAGCAAACAGCCAAGGAACATCTTTAAGACATTTTTGTCTCCTTCATAGAGACACCCACAGACATTTTGCTGTAAATAAGCAATTTAAGGTCTAGTTCTCAACTGCCAAAAGGAAACAAAACAAAACAACCCTTCCTATATTTCAATGGATTCGACCCATTTATTTCCATTTTTATGGTAAATAGAGAAGACTTCCTCACAACGTTGGTATCATAGTTATGGGTGAAATAATTTGTTACACAATAGAAGCGATAAAAGTCATAGGATTTAAGGCTACAACTCAATGCTTTTCTCAACAGGATAATACATGCTGGCTGCCTGCAAGCAGAGAATGCTGGATCCAGCAATCACCAAAGCTGCACTCATGTTTACGGACAGAAAACATCATTCCTGTTGTCTTCAAGGCACTTGGAACTTCAGCTGACATCGTTCCCAGGAGGATCCTCGCACCAGGCTCCCCACAAACACTAGGGGGATTTGTTCCCTGCAGTTCCTCCTGGAAAAATATCCCTGCTTTGACTGTTGCTGCCAGTTAAAAGAGCCCTGAGACGGCTGGGCTGCAGCCAGGGACAGCACACAGGGTATCCAGTAAGATATAAGCAATTACAGAAGCCATTGTCACAGATTCCTGTGTGACTTTGGACAAGTCTGGGAGGAGCAGTTCACCCTTCTCAGCCTGACTCTGCTCTGGAGGCCACCTGCTTTGGGTACCCAAAGCTTCAAGAGAGCCTGTAAAGAAAATCTGTAGCTTTTATTTTCTATTTACTTTTGAATTTATCAGCACTTTTGAAACGACGAAAAAAAATCACATTTTGTTAATAAAGTAATTTTGAACCAGAATTTTAAGAACAACTCAAAATTGATTAGACTAAATTTTGCTTCATTTAGGCTGAACTATTTTACGATGACGTTACTGTTGCAGGGGACATAGTCAGAGCTTTGGAAAGATCTTATCAGGATGTGACAAACTCAGCAGTCCAAGTTCAACACATGCCAATTGAATATTCCCTTTAAAACAAAAAATACATATATCTCTCAAACTTTCTGTGACACAGGTAACTAGCAAAGAGGGTTTCAATAAGGTACTTCTTCTCCTTGTCAGTGTTTTTCCCTAAAAGATACTTTCCAAGGCCACAAATAACAGCAAGAATCCTACACGTACTGACAGAGATAACTTCATAAGCAACAAAGCAATTAGAAAGAAAACGCATTGATAACAAATCTTCATAAATCCCATTAAGGAGATTTATCTGTATAACTTTTCTCTAACGTCAGACATAAAAATGGTTTGTTGTATTTTCTGTGATGTCGGTTGGGTCTTTTTCTCAATGTCTTGCAGATTACAGTCTGACCCAGATCATGCTGGTCTACAAATGTAAAAATTCCCTTTATTTTACTCAGAGAAAAACAATCTCCTCCTGAATTATCCCTAGGAAAGACTCAAGGGAGTCTTTTCAGACTGCTGTAGTTCCTGCTGCCGAAATACAGATGAGTGCTCTGTGCCTGGCAGCCTCTTGTCAGCCCCATCCTTTCACCACATGGGGACAGGCTGCTCCTGTGCCTTCAGGATTCACTTCTTGAAGAGTGTCCAGCCTTCCTGGACTCCTTCACCCTTCATGACTGCTTACCCCAAGGGACTCTGTCAACCAGACTCCTAAAAAGGCCAAAGTCTGCCCTTCCAGGGCAGGGACAGGAAGTCCTCTGCCCTAGCAGGGACCAAACGCATCTAGAGACACTTCTGAATACAAGCTTCTGACCAACCTCCACCGCAGAGTTCAGCTCATGAATTTGGCCACCACAACAAACTGTGCATCCCGGCCTGAGCAGGCAGCCTCAGCAAAGCCCAGCATAAGTCACAGGCCCCAGGAGCCTGGCAAGACACCAGCACCATGGGCTTGTACAGCCCCTCACATCTACAGCCACCAACCATCTGGGTGGCCAAGCTCTCAAGACGGCTGCTCCTGCTCCCCATCAAGAGGAACAGGCCAGAAAAGCATGAGAGCTTGCAGCATGTCTGCCTTCCCATAACCTAAAGAGAGCATTTTGCTCCTTGGAGCTGCAGACATCAGCTCTCTTCTCTGCCTTTCCTGCAGCAGGGACCCTGTGAATTTGCAATTTGCAAGAAAGCCAAGGGAATTTTCAATTCCCAGAGCCCAGTGGTCATCCCAGCTTCCCCACAGCAGGCTCATGTCCCAGCCACCCAACCCTCCTTACCCACCATCCCCATTCCTCAAAGGCTGGTGACTGGGCCCCATCTGTCGATGAATCTCATGCCACATTGTCGCCTCCGCCACTGGCTGGCTCCAGGCCACTAGCCATGGCCTCCACAACCCCAGAAGCAGGGAGCAGCAGCTCTCACAGACCGGCTCCTTGCACCACCTTCCTCCCATCAGCATCTTCTCAGCCTACACTTCCTCCTCCACCGCCTCCTGGTTTGCACTGGCCCCTCTCTTCTCCTTTCTGTGGGGCAAGGCAGAGGTATGTGTCCATCCTGAAAATGCCTTTCCAGCAAGGAAGGATCCAGCATTTTACTCACCTCGATTCCCTGGGAGCATCCTGGAGCTTGTGCGTGGAGCTGAAGTGTCTTTCTGACCCCTGCTTAACTGGTGCACAATGCTGCTTGGTCACTCCACAGAGAGAAATAAAGCGAATTTTCCTCACATTCAGTCCGCTCAGCAAGGGTCGCATGAGCCCCGAGATGCCTTGAGGTATCATGCTCCGAAGGGTCCTGCTCCGTGAGTGTCCCTCAGGCTGTTGACTGTTGCAAGGCCAGCTAGATTAAGAGTTATAAGAACAGCTGAGACAGGGGGGAGAAAAAAAGAAAGAAAAAAAGCAAAAACTAGGACAGCCTCCCTGGGGGTGGAGGAAGGGAGGGAGGGAGGGAGGGAAGGAAGGATGGACAGAGGGATTGTGCTTAGATCTTGCTGCAGTCCAGCCCATCAGGGGATGGGAGTCGAGTGAAGCATGGTAACATGGGCATTATCTCCACATACCAGTGCCCAAGCAATGCCCACCTTCTTTTACCTTACAGATTTCCCCTTAGGAACCAGCCCTAATATCCAGTTTCAGGAGCAATATTCATTACACTGTCTAATCATACGAGGGGTTGCCAGCTGAGGGCTGGAAGGAACAGAGCAGCAGGAGCACTGAAGGCTGCTGCCTCAGGGGGAGAGGGACATGCCAGTTCTCACCCCAGCGATGGGGTGACCATAAGACTCACGGATTCTGCTCTTGACATGGATGTCACCCAGCCACATCATTGTTGCCTTCCTCGGTGCTGCAGGGTCCCAGCTCTGAAACGTGAATATTCACTTATACTTCACAGGACAGTGGGAAGAAGCAGCCACACTTTGCTTATTTGCTAAACTCTCTGCTGCAAAGTGCCATAAAGGCACAGGAAAATATTCATTTCACACTAAATGATACTCCCACACTAGTAAGAATTCTGTAGAAGACTAATTTATTCCCCGAAACAGAGTCACTAGTTTATTCTGCTCTCCTCTCCAGGGTAGATCAAATCTGAGGACCAAAATGCAACAGCAGAGACAGTTTCAGTTCCTGGGTTTTATGGAGTTCGAGAACCGCTCATCTCAGGAACCTGAATTGTCCCTAATACCAAATTAACACCATTTGGTAGGATGTTTGCTTTAATGAAGTATTTTTTAATGCAGTAACCTATGAGCAGCCAGTATAAGTAAAAACCTTTGTGACTGGACTCTCTAGTCAATCCATAGAGTGGAAAGAAACCACAGCATAAGGAGAACTGGTTGGAAAATGTTCCCCTCAACACACACACAGAGTGGATTCACAGTTGTGAGGAAAACTGAAAAGTTTTGGCTTTTCACCCCAGAATGAAAATTCTCCATCCAAAGGTTTCAGCTTGGAAGGGGATGCTTAAGATTTCTGAGAAAAGCATCAAAGGCATGAAGGATGCAAGTATTTTCCATAAGGGGGGAAGGGGAATCCTATTCTTCAGTCCAATAAAGTTTTAAAGGCAAGCGTCCAAGCATTCAAACCACCAAGATAGATCCAGCGGAGAGAAACTCATGGGTAAAGGATTAAAAAATAAAAAATAAACAACTTTTTTTTTTTAATTAGAGGGAAGTCTAATTTCTAAACCCACCTCTCTACTTTCATCTGTTCCCTTTGTACCTGGTAGAGCAGCAGAGGAATATTTTGTTCCACGTCACTCACGTTTGCAAGGGCAGGCTGGGCATGGCTGCTCCCGTGACAGGACACTTGCAAGAGGAACATGCTGGAGACATGATCTGAGACAACTTGGAGCCATATTTGCAGGACGTCACCAACTTAAGTCCCCTCAGTCCTTTTGCTGAAGGTGGATGACACTTCCCAGCATAACTTCTGACAGGCTTGGGAACCGGCAACCAGAGCTTTGCAGCACCCTCGTGCTAGCCCCTGCTTCTCCCACGAATGTTTTGGGTTTTTTTAACTCTGCTGCAGGATTTGCAGCTCAGGTTTTGTTCAGGCCAGCAGCTCTGCAAGCACAGGGAAGGTGGGATGAACCACAGAGCATCGCTAGGGTTTTAGGGGTAGCACTCACCCTGGGTTAAGTACAGAGTGGGTGAGAGGCACCCGTCGCACGTCCCCGGGAGCATCACTGGGACTTCTCTGTAATTCCACTCCTCAACCCCAGTTAGTGTAAAAATTTCTCATTTCAAATCATTTGTAGCCAAGCCTTCGGAGGCTTCCCTCCCCCCCACATTGCTTTATATGACAGAGAGCAGTGAGTAGCTTCCTTCAGCTGAATGCAGCTCTTGCCAGTGTCCCTGCCCCTGTGGTCCCTCACTCTCTGGTCAGCTTTTCCAGGGGGTTTGTCACAGAATCACCTAGGTTGGAAGGGACCTCTTAAGATCATCTAGTCCAACCAATGAAATAAATAAAATAAATAAATAAAACCCACCAAAAATAACGACAACAACAAAATAATAAAAAAACACAAACAAAAAAAATTACCCCACACAAACCACACACCACATCCAAAACACCACCAACCCAACACTAATCCATATCCCCAAGCATCACGTCAGCTCATCTCTTGAACACCTCCAGGGCTGGTGCCTCAACCACCTCCCTGGGCATTCCAATGCCTGACAACCC
>BJBW01005331.1:37589-98854 GCA_004320125.1 Scolopax mira | reverse complement strand
CTTGGTTGTTCTAGCAATAAGTATAAGCAAAGGCCTCTCCGCACACCATCCCTTGGCACTGAGCACAAACATTGGCCTTATCATCCTGAGAACGAGCAGTTTGCTCCATAATATGCTGTTAATTTCAGAGAGTTAGAGGAGGCCTAACTAAAATGTAAAATTACAGAACACAAAAATGGTTGGTTTTACCTCAAACCGGGACAGTACAGTAAGTATTGTTTTCATGGAAACTCTTGTATTAGTTTGCTTTATGTTTCCTGTGCTCTCTATGTTAGTGAATAACCAACTGCTATACCGCGTTGCTTTCTCATATTCAAGTTATGCCTCTCAGTTTCATCCCATTTAGAGCACCTTTCCCACACTCTATCCTTTATTCTCACATCTTTTCCTAGGGTAGTTGGATGAATTTTTGTCTTTTTTCTCTGCTGCATAAGCTGGCACTATCTCAAATGCTCACACTGTTGTTCTCAGCCAGTTTCCTCCCTCTGTGAAATGCTGTTTGTTGCTATGTTCAAGAGCTTTGTTCCTCTGGCTGAAATGATTTGCTTAGATGGCTCAGAGCAATGCTGTAGACCTATATTTCTGCAGGAGAGGTTCCACTTTCTCTTGGTGACACAAAAAGAGAGAAATCTGGCTGCTTGAAGCTGCCATCTTGTGCTGTGCTGAATGGGTAGGTAAGTTAAGAGTAAATTGGAAGCTACAATGGAGCTTTTCTTGCAGTAAAAGAGGCTTGCTCACAAAGGGCTATGTATAATTGGGTTTAGGCGTACAGGAAGAGATTAAAAAAAGAGTTGTTCTTCCAGACTGAATCTGCCAAAAGCTTCTTATTCAGAAGGACTGTGTGTCCCTAACCTCAAGAAATGTTCTGAGATCACGTTCCTTTTTTAGTGCCTGCCGAGTATAAAGCTGTTGGCACTATTCAGCTCTTTCTGTCAAAATATGACCCCTAGGTTTTGAGCTCGTGTTCTGCATCTGCCTTGATCCGTACGAATCTCCATACTTAAATCTGATCGCATTAAGTATGTTTCTGTAGCAGGAGATTTTTTTCAGTGCTACCAGAGATATTTTTGATTTAATTGACACTTGAATCGATGAAGCTCATTTCTGTCATTGATTAACTGCATGGTTGTTGTGAGGATTTTTTTGTTTGGTTATTTTTTTGATATTGGCAATTATAAATTTGAGCATCTTTAATATAGACCTTAATATTGTTTGTGAAATATTGCTTTGACAGTGATCTTTTTACTAGCATCTGTTGTGTGTGATTGTCTGTCTCTCCAATCAGCTCTTCAATGCCAAAACATGTGAATGGTGCTGCCTATGTTCACATGTGAAAGGCAGTGGAATAGAACAAAGCTCTTACAAAGCACCTCTTATTTTGTTTCAGACCTCACTGCTATTTTCAGCTATTGTGATTCAAAAAGATTTTAGCTGTTATTTATAATAGAATAATAATAATACAAAAGTTCTCATTGATTCATTTTGTGGATGCAAGCAGACCATTTTCTAAGATGGAGAGTTCTTTCAACTTTTAAGGACTAGTAAAGGAGGAAGTGTCAGAAAATCAGCTTGGGACAATAATAAAAACAAAACAAGGAAAAGTTTATAATAAGAGAAAGAAGTTAAGGAAATGAACTACCTATAATGCTCAAGCCCTGAACAATTTTCCTACATTCACATATGAAGATGTACAGAGTCAGGATTCATAGCTAAATCTTTTTAGTCCAGTTTCTCAGTGAGCTTAAAATCAGTTGATGGAAATGCCTGTTAACAGTGCATTAGTGCTGGTCCTGTGAGGTCACATAGACATATAGGAGAGATCAATCACAATTTAAAAGTTGTCCATTTGCACATGTCAGTGCACCCATTTAAACTTCCACTCTGGTAATTAACTAATTTATTTATTTTTTGTATTTTTGTGCCTTTTGCAAATCCAATGAGTATGGGAGGTAGCAGCAACAAGAGGAAGCAGAAGGTGTTTGCATGGTTCTCTAGTCTATACGTACTTCAGCTAACTCTAGCTGGACTGGCCAGTGCCCAGCACTTCTGAAAATCAGGATTTCTGTAATTTTCCTTTAAGGCATCTGAGGCTTTTTTCGTGTGTTTCATATCTGAGTAAAAATGCATGTCTCTTTGAGCCTGCCTGTACACTGGTATATCTTTAACACATTTGTACTACAGAAAAAAAAAAAACAAAAAACAAAGATAAGAAAAACAAACAGTAGGGAAAAGGGTTGCTGGAGGGCTCATACAGAAACTAGTACGTGTGCTTATCAGACTTTATCAGATTTTTGCAAAGAAAAAAAAGATAGTAAAATGGGCTTTATCCATGAATTATGTACAGTTTAATGTCATTGGAGAGGAGAATGAGTAAAATATTTCATGTGCTTCAGTGACATTGAAAAGTTCTTAAATATATGTACAGGCATATATAAAGGTAACTGGCAATTACTGTATGTGATTAGTGCTTGGTCTCTAGAGCAGACAATATTATTTGGTGTATGGGTTTGGCAATAAGTAGGGAGAGAATTCTTTACCCATGTTAAATCTAACTAAATTGAGACTGATGGTTAAAATTCTGCTCTTGGTTATGCCTAGCTAATAAGATTAGATTGAAATCATGGAAGATGTTATGGGAAGCAGAATGCGACTACCTTTACAAAAATTTAGCAATATCTTTCTTGTAGCTAGAAAATAGTTGTCTTTACTGTGGGTCATAGTTACTATATTTAGCATTGGATTTGTGGGCACCAAATTTTCCTTTTCCCATGTCTTAAAAATAAATACTGTCATCCAGCTTATTGCTTCCAGAAATAAAATGCAATTTCCTGAAGGAAGAAAGTCTGCTGGGTTTAGTAAAATGGTTCTGAAATTTATATTCTTTTAAAACTGGCATGACATGCAAGCATTATTTTTTAAACTGTCCCTTTTCCTGTGGTTTCTTTGGAAGTATTTTTTTAAATTCAAAGGCTGCCTTCAAAATTTGTGTCTTGTATCAGGCAATTTGAACATAAAGTAGGAATCATCAGCCTTCAGCTTATTTACTTACTGAAAATGATCCAAGTATCATGATATTGGGCAAAGCAACAGTCATTTTAAGAAAGGAATTTTTTTTTTCTTCAGATGGTCGACATTAAGAAGCTATGATATTAAGAAACTATGTTGCTTGTGTATTTTTGTGTTAGTTGGTGTTGGTTTGGGTTTCTTTTTAGTTTTGGGTTATTGGTTGACTTTTTTTTTTTTTTTTCTTTTGCCACGTGTTCTGAGCACCATTTTTTGCCTAACTAGAAGAGATGGATATTACATGTTTTCACAAATGTCTACCCAGATTCTGACAGGAATATTTGCACAGCTGTGTTTTTATTGCTTCTTTGTTACAACTTCCTCATGTAGGATAAATTTGACTATATACTTTAGCAAAGGTTGGGTATTTTTCACAGTATATATAATAATGAAAACAACCGTCTTTTTGTTAAGTATTTGTAAGTTTTATGAAGAACACCACTAAAATATGAATGTATAAATTCTTGCTATCTTATTTGCTCTCACGATAAGTAATGGGATTAAAATGTTTGTATAGGTATATGACTTTAAGGACAGCAATATAATACTGTCATGAAGAGTCCTGCTTCATCAGTTACATCTTAAGTACTGGTTTTGTTCTATTAGGTTAGAAGCTAATGTTTAATTAACAATGTTACCAATGTTATGAAGGTGATTTTGTGGATTATTTCTGACATGTCTGGGAGTTAAATGTATTTTGAGAGTCTGAGAGAGAGATATTGGAATGGAAGTTAGACTGAGCAACCTCATAAATTGACCATATCTGCAAGAGATGCTTAATGGATGACAAGGATTTTATTTGCAAGCTGGTTCTTATTCAGCATTGGAAATTTGAGATGCTCATCATCTTTTGATCACTGTCTATGGTAGTGTTATCTGCAAATAACCCAGTTCAAAGGGAAGTCATCACACAGTGTCTACACTTATTTGTGGTTTTGTTGTGTCTTACATTCCCCAGCTGAAAAAATGTTTACAAGTTGGTGAAACTAAACTGTAAGGAGGGTACGAGTTGCCTAAGGCCATACAATAGAGTACTGATAAAAGTGGGAACAGACAATAGGTATCTGAATAGCCTCTTATATTTTTATCTATTGTCATACTCTGGACTGAAAATATAGCCTAAGCCAAACTTCATTGAAGTGGAAGAAATAGTCTCATTGACTCTGACAGGTATTAATTTTGTTTCATAGTATGTGGCCTAGGATGAACAACACCCTAGAGATGTAAAATATTCACATTAAGAGCAAAATGTATTCTATAAACATTGCTTTATTTTCATGACTCAGCCTGTCCCTCTTTGAAATTTCGTATAAAATTAATTTCTTATAAGCCCTTTGACACATTGTGGGAGTGTGTGTAGAATCAGGCACTTTTTGTAAGCCTGATCTCCACTTCTATTACTGTAACTTCAAAACAGGTGTTTAAAAAAGCAGATTTTTTTTTCTGAAAAAAGGTTCTGTGTTACTAAATACTTGCTTGTTTGTTTTCCTGTTTCTATTTAATACAGGCCTATGTCAGACAGAAAGGCTACAACAATCATGTTTATAACACTGCATGATACATTGATCCAATCTTGAAGGTTACCCTTTCAGTTCAGCAGCTTCATTGACTTCTAGATAGTATCCATTTGTATTTCCAGGCATCTTAGAGACATTATTGCAGCAACTTTTAGACTGAAGGTGTGCAATATTACATGACAACTTTAGCATTGATTTAGCAATCATTTTAGATAAAGCATTTGACATAACTCATATTTTATTCTTTTATAGATTCAGCACCTGGGGAAAGCAATGCTTAAAATGTCTAAGAGGAGGAAAAAGCTTAAATAATCTTGCTTCATTTTTAATAACTAGAAGTGAAGGACTTCCTGGAGTCCTGGAATTAGATGTCGTGAATTCAACTTCTTTCTCTGACACAGATTTGCTTTATAAAGACTGTTTAGCTTTCCTGTGTTCCAGCTTGCAATTGGTAAAACGAAGGTATTGCATCCAAATCAGATCAAGCAAATGGCTGACTTTAAGCCTGTGAATGCAAATGTTTAGGTAAAAAGACTAATGTTACTGATCGCAGAGAGTTATAAAGCTAAGGCATGATTTTATGAAGAGTACTACGATCTTCAAGTTACAGAATCAGACATCTGATTTCCTGAAAAGCATTATTTTTAGCTGTGGGAATTATTCTCTCATAGAATTGTGAAATGCCTTTTATCTATTTAAAAGCAATGATTTCTTATAATAACTTTCACAGACGTAATTTTTTTTCTAATTTATTAATGGCTGCTTGATATGTTCAGCACCTCTGGTGTACCTCTGTTGATATTTTAAGAAATTAGAAAAATGTAATTTACATGTTTAGATATTTAAGCTTTATAAATTAAAACATACAAAACAGCTCAAACAGGTTAACAAACTCTTCATGGAATAGTGTTAAGGGGTTAAGAAATCTCTCCTTGCATTTGCTCTCCATTACATTAGAAGGCAGAAAAAAGACTGTTGTATGTACTGCAATAATCATCTCTATTATTGAACAACTATTGATTGGTACAGTGTTTGAGAATTAAAAAATCCTTGACAAAGCTAAGTGAAAGGGCAGTTACTGTTACTCAAATGGAAAAAGCTATCTATCTCATTACAAAAGCATTTTCAAGGACATAAAAACTTCAATCCTGAATTGAAGTGTTTTATTAGGCTGCTAAACTTTTCAATTTGTCTGCAGATTTTTCAGTTTTAGAGTTAGTTTATTTAAAAAAATAAATGTCTGATCTCTGTAGGATTTTTAAGTTAATTTTTAGCTTTATTTTTTTTGTGTGATCCCATTCTCTTCCAAGGAAACAAATAATAACGTACAGACAGTATAAAAGTGACGAGGTTCTAATTAGTTTATGAGAGTCAGCCTTATACCTTGAGCTACCCTACAGGGCCTGAAAAAATTTTTCAGAAAGTAGTGATTTCCATGAAAAATCTTTTTACAAATGTGCTTATTCTTATTCATTAACATTTGCTCTGGAAATTTAATTAGAAGAGCTTTCTTTTTTCCAAAACATTTTCCAATTCTTTCCAAGATAATCTTTCTTTTTTAGTTTAGATTTAGCAGGATCATTTTCAATTGACTTGACTTCCTACCCACCTACTGGGAAAAGTAAACAGGAAAATAATGCTGCTCCTAGAGTCCTAGGAGTGTTGGGACACCTCATTTGTTACTGTGTGGAATGCAAGTCAGTAATACTTGGTGATGGAAAGTGTCTCTGTTTGGTTCAACAAATTCAATTGGTCCTGCAAAATTGGAAAAAGATGTTTGGATACCCTCAGGCTCATTCCAATATCAAGCTAAAATTGATTATATCTGGAATCATCATCAGGAAACGGTAATGGGTACAAGATTTGAGTCTTTTACACACAAGAATATCATTGTAGTAAGTCAAGCTGTGAGGATGAGTTGCATAAGGAGAAAGGGATCTCACTCAATCTAAATAATCCCATAAATGGCTGGAAGATACAAGACAAAGGGCAGATCTCTTTCTTCTTTCTGCTCAAGTAACTTTATATTGTGCAACATGATGTGTAACAAGTTCAGTCAGGAAGGTCTGTATAGTGGAAGAGATATTAGAGGTATAATATGGAAGAATATACATTCCAAGGCACTTAAAAAAGTGAAAAAAAAGAAAAAAAGTGATTTTACAGTATGGCTTTTTTGTGTATGTGTGTAAGACACTGGCAGATACCTGAATGCTATATTAACTAACAGCACTACCCTAACATAAAATAGTTATGTTACACTCCTAAAAATTATATCAATAAATGAATAAGCTCTGAAAAGTCCTCCTCACGCATTAATATAAACTTACTAGATCTGTAATACAGAAGAGAATCATGAATGCAATGAAACTTCACAATATTGTGTTCTTGGGTCAAGACAGAGATTGCTGAAAATCATTGGTATTTTTCCTTTCTAGTGATAGGCACAATCTTCAAGCTTAATTGCCTGGAGAAAGTTCTCATCTCACTCTCTATTCAGGGTATTCATGCTGCTCACAATACGAGCTGCTTTCCACTGGTTTTATTCTGGTTTGCTCAGTCTTTTCTGAAAGTGTACGAAGTGGGACAGCTGCTGTTCACATATTGATGCAATTGGATGGTAGGAGGAGTATGTAGTTTTACAGGGAAGGAATATTTTATAGAGTGCTGATGAAAGAGCTATATCAAATACATATCAATATTTCAGTCTTATGGAATTAGAACCCCAAACTCTCAGCTTTAAGGTGAGATAGAATTAACTTTGAAATATTAGTCCTGAGAGGTATATGTTAAAGGTGATTTTTTTATTAGGGAACAATAATGGACCAGAGTTACTCCAAGGGAAGTTGAACATATATCATCAAAAAAGATGCTAAGATATGTTTTAAAGTCTGAAATCATATTTTATATGTACTATTTAAAAGGTCTTCCCATTCCAAATGCTTTATCCTTGTTTTCCTTCGATATTTCTAGTACTCATAGACATAAATTTATAGCCTGTAGTAGTCTTACCGAGTCATGCATGCAATTATGAACAGATGTGTTGTTTGAATTGGAGCATAAAATACCAAGGGATAAAACTGTTTGTGTGATGAATATACTTAAGGCTTGATATGGCTGTCATGAACTTTTCAATTTCCTTTTGTTACTGTTTTAAAATCCAGTGAAGAATAAGAAATAATAATAGCAATCAATTAGAAGCAGAGAAAGAATGTGTATTATGTTTCAGGAACATTGCTATAATGGAAATACCTTATCCATACTGGAGATCCATTTTAACTGCCATTTTCCTACCAGCTCTCTCAGCTACCAGATATTTTTTTTCATTGGAGACAACTCCACTGAACTCCAAGTTCAGTGATAAGTCACTGTCCATATCTACATATATAAATAAAGGTGACATCCCTCCTGTGCAATCTGTGCAAGATAAGACAAGCTTGTGATTCATAAGGGTCAAAACTGGGATGTGGACGTCATGAGGTTATATTGTAGAGTCAATGCCTTACAGGGAAGGAGTACTATAGATATAATGCTAGTAAACACATATATGCTAAAGTCTGATTCTGTTTAGTGAAGTACTTTGGACATGTATTCAAATACTCATTTTCTTCAGTGAGACAACATGCTTTGCAAATTAGGTAAACCAAGACACATGGTAATTAACTGAGATGCAAAGTTCTTAGTCTAGAAGAGTTAAGCCATTAAACACAGGCAGTTTTGCCTCTTTAGTGGAAAATGTAAGGTAAGAGGCAGAACAAGATCGATCCTGTTTACTCACCACTGCAAATCTATTATACATTAATGACTTAAAGGCAATGGTCTCTGTAAAGATAGGGTCCCTATGAGAATTATTAGCAATGAAGACTAGCGTTTTACCACTACCATGATAACAATGTAATTATTTTTGGGTAGCAACTGGTAAGTTCTATGTGATCCTGCCACTTTCGTGTTCTAATTCTTTTTATTTGCTAATTCTATTTATTTGCTAGTTACAGGCAGGGACTAGAGATGAATGAACTGTAGTTTACAATGCTCAATAATTTCATTTTATAGTGGTTCATTCTTATCTGAAGAAAACAAGTTACTCCTTTGTACTGTTTAAGTTTGCAAGAATTGTGTAGAAGGAGACAGAAAAAAATATGAGTTGGGAATTAACTCATTAAACTGCAACTAATAAGCGTTTATGCAATGGTCCTTTTAAATATGAGTCATGCCCCATTTAAGATCTAACTGCAATTACAGTACATTTCATTAGGAAAGATAATTTGTTCCTCCCTAAAAAATAAGTATATATTAAAACACGTTTAAAATCTAACTTGACAGTTAGAAGATTAATACACTTGTGTGCTATTGACAGAAAAGACCCCAAACAAAACACTAAAAGGTATATTATCTTTTTCTAATTTTCACTATTGGGATTGAAGACTGACATCAAAGAAAGGAAAATTAAATATATATAAATTTATTTTCCAACATCATGATAGAATTTCCTAAAAATTTCAAGTTTTAAAAAAGGTAAGGGAAAGTTTGCAGTGTTACCTAAATGATATCACTTCACTGTCTTAAGAAGGTCTATGTTGATTTACAGTAACTAATTGCTTGTTTTTTTTCACTTGGTTTCAATTGCTTGGGTTTTTAAGACTAGCTAATTGCTTGGGTTTTTTCACTTGTATTGTTAAATTAGGCTGGAAAACTTTTTAAAGACTGGAAATAGAAAAGAGTAGCATACTGTTTATAAAGAAACTTCAGAATAACAACTGAAATTAGAGACATTTTAACTTAAGTTTCAAAGTGATAGGAATGTAAAATCTTCTTTGTGGAAAATGGAAAATAACTAAATATTTGTTCAAATTTTCTCTGCCATTTCCATCATACCAAGTAAGGAAACAATCTTTAACCATTAAAATTGGAATACTTGGCACTACCAGCTTTCACCAGGCCAACATTGCCTCTGCTGTTTCAGGTGCAGATTCTTACATCGTATAACACCACGTCTCCCCAGATTATGGCCAGTTATGAAACCCTGTCAGGTTTTGTCCATATGCTCTAGCCTTTTAAAATAGTTTCAGTAAGGTATAAAGACAGAGAGGACACATTTGGTCCTAGCTAAATCCAGAGAAATCAAGGGAATTGTACCAGTAGAGAGCTTGGCCTGTGGGAAGTTAGAAGTTTGCAGCCACAGGCTACAGAGGTCTTAAAAACTTTAGCAGTAGTTAAAAGGCTGAGAATCAATTGCCAAGGTTTATAGGACAAAGCTTGAATAGCAAAGTTGTTTTTCCCTCCTAACAATTAGGAAATAAATTGTCCTTGGTTCTTACAAGCTTTTAAAATTATTTTGTGTGTGTGTGTGTGATAACAGTGACAAATGAGGGAGGAGAAAGTCAATGCTGAAAGTTACATCAAATATGCCTTGAAGTTGGTTACTCTGAGATAACAAGGGATGAAAGTGATTTGCTGGTGGAAGGACAGAAACAGATTTTTTTGTTTCCCCTGGCATTTAAGAACTCAGCTGGCAGAAGAGATTGGTACGAGAGTAGAGGCAAATGTAATCAAATTGCCCTATAAACATTTACAAAAGTCCAAAGGAAAGGACTTGCAGTTTGGAAAGGTAAGTACTTTGGTGATATTCAGTGATATAACCTGGGAAAAAGAGAATTTAATACCTATTTTTCTGCTTATCACTGACTTCCTACAGTGAATATAGAAATATTTTTTCTACTTTAAACAGGGTTGTCTTGTTGTAAACAAGCTGTGGCTTGAAAATGAAGTAAGGTGGAAAATGTGGTGAATTAGGTATGTGACTTGTCTCTGTAATTTTCTGCAGCTTCAATAAAACTTCTGAAATCAGTCAAGACTGAAGAATATGTGTTAAAGTCTTTTGTGAGATGGATGAATTATTTAATTAAAGGCAAGACTTTCTCAGCCAGGCTGTGAAGGAGATGCAAGACTGTACATGTGAAATACTGCCTGCAACAGCTTTCTCTCTTATTTAGCTAGAAATAGACACATAAGGAAAGGTGTTAATGTTTGGAGAAATCACTACAGTGAATGCTTGAACTATACCCTAAAGTTACACTGGCATATTAAACAAAAAAACCTAATTTGTAATTTGATACTTGTTGACCATAATAATTGAAACTGGCAAACTGGATGTCTGTGAAATGATTCACCATTACATGTAATCTCTGTTGCAAAAGTGTTTCTGCACCTAAAGCCTTTTTCTGTATCTGACCCTATATGCATGTGAGAAAAGTAGGGTACGATATAAAAAGATAGAGGGAATGCATTTCTAGAGTTGGTTTAAATAAAAACTGATCCAGTCTAAAGGATGAAAATTGCAACGTAATGAAGATCCTTTTAATACTTATTTGTATGCAGGTAAACACTGTTAGAGTTAGTGAAAAATCTTCTGAAAATATTTTTTCCTGATGTTACCAAGAAAATTAACACAAAATTAAATTAAGGAAAAATAAGAACATTAAATTTACATGTAAGAAATCTGTAAAATATTTTTTTTGTAATTGATTGAAATGTTTTATTTACAAGATTTTGGTGAAAAGTTAACAAGCTTCTACTGACAGTCCTTTCTCAAATGCCCTGTGGCTAAACGAACATGAAGGAGATTGTATGTTGCCTCCAGCTTTTATCTGAACATCTGGGAGTATGATATATTTGCTAGAAACCCGACATTAAGCCTAATTTAACAGCCAGGACAGAAGGTGGAATAGCGATACCACATAGTAATAAGATGTGTCCCCTTGCTTGGTCAGAGCAGCTCTTCCTCCACTGAGCACCTCAGTATCTCTGTGCCTCATCAATATGGACTTGTCCACCACTGGAGCATGGCTGAACCTGCTGCTGGCCCTGGGCCTGCTCCGCTCACCTTGCTCAAGAGCTGTGGGACTGTGTCTCTGTGCCCCTGTTTGTGGAGGCACAGCCCTGCCTGCCTGTATTTAAAAAAAAAAAAAAAAGAAAAATGAAAAAAAAAAAGCCTTCAAATGCAATAAATGTTTCATGGATGTCTATTTTGAGCAGCCTAACTGAACTAGTGCTAAACCACAGTAAACACTCAAAACCAAAAGCATGAGACACGTTCTACCCACTTCTGGTATCTCTTGAAAGTTACAGACTGTCAGGGGAGTAAAAGGGTGAAGTGATTTTAATTTAATTTGCAAGAGTCCTTGCAACTGCCTTGCAGTAATGGTTAGTCTAGAAGCTCAGGCACTAGTCTAGGAGTTCAGGGATTTGACTTTCAGTTCACTTGCTGTCCTCCTATGTAATCTGTGGCTCATTTTATATACCTGGTTCTTGCCCACGTGCACTTGACCACTCACCTCTTTTAATATACATGAGTGTGCATGTATGTCTTTGTGAGGTTACGCTAACTTGCAGATTGGAAATATTCTGGTTCTCCTGTAAGGAACAGCAAAGACTTCTTTTTGCCAGTTTTAGTGTTTTCTAGAATGAAATACAACTTGTTCACTTTACAGAAGGTTTTGTCTTTAAGGTTTTTTGGTGTTTGTGGGAGAAATACCAGCACTAGGAAGGTCATTCACGTTAGATACATCTTCCACTTTTAAGCAGGCTTTAAATACTAGATGATTATTGGTATATTTAGTATAGTAGCTCTTCACGACCAGCATCTAAAGTAATTATGATGATAGTGAGAAAATGAATTTGCAGTTGTTAATGCAGCAAAATTAATACAACGGCAGTTGTCAGATAATTTGAACATTGAATTTATAGGAGTAATTTTAATTTACATCAAGCACTGTAGGCAATTTTTACACATCATTTTGCATTTCACTGATTATACTCAGCTGAGGCAAAATGGTAGCTTTTAAATAGTTGCTTGTCTTTCAAGAAGATGTTTAATGCAACATTGCAGGAACTGGGGAAGAAAGATACTCTTTCCGATGCATTTTAGAAAACTGAAGTTTACCAGAAAAACAAGGGTTGAACAGTGCTTCATTTGTTTCAGCTGGAAATGTAATTAATTCTGTTTGTATCCTATAGCCTGTGAACTATCATGATGTTTATTTTCCATTTTTAAATTGCTGCTCGCTTTGTTAATTGCAAATTGGAATGAAAAGATATATCTAAAATACATACAACAAACATGGTCTGTGGTGTTTGACTTCACACTTAAAATACAACATTTTAGTACTGAATACATGACTATTTGAAAATTATGGATGGATAGAAACAAAGAAATCAAAATTATCAATTGCTCATTAGAAAAAAACCCTCAGATAAACTATTTCTAAAATGTATTGTTATTACAAAATGTGGTAACATGAGAACCATATGTCTAGCTGATGTAAAGTAGGCTACTTTCCACGTAAATTAACATTCCTGGTGAGGATCCCAGTATCTTACTACTACCAAGATCTTAAAAAGTAAGCGTCTCAACATTGCAAGCACAGGTGTCTATGCAAATTCAGGAAGTATACACACTGGAAAAAATGTGATGATTTTACTGAAATTTTCAAGATTATGACTGGAAAAATTCCAAGTTCTGTATTTCAGTTAGCTTTCAGAATAGATACAATTGGCCTTTTCATTAAAAATAAGGGTCTGGACTCTGTGACTGCAGGTATTTCTGTGCATCTTACAAATGAGTACTATGTTGTAGCATAGGATGACTTGACAATCCACATTTGCTTTTTACTTTGAAGTCCAGACCACCATAACACTTTAGGTGATTGTATTTGACAGATTTAGCTTGGCCTTTAGCCCCTCCTAATCAATTCAGGGCTTCTGTCAGACTGTCCAGTAGAGATAAACCAGCATGAAGGCAGAATAGGTTGTCATTCTAGGACACGTGTCCTTCCATGACAGCCTTGAGATTTTGCTACAATAGTGGTAAGGGGAGCACCGCACGAAGAGAATCTCATAGGTAATTATCAAAGTTTTCTCAAGATCAAAGGGCATCACGCATTCCATAGGTCTATGTATTTCTCTTTGTGTGGCTTGTAGCTAAACAAGGTGCTTCCTGTAAGATTAATGCTTCTTCCTCAGCATGCCAACAACTGAATATGAATTTAGATATAACACTTTTCAAGTTTCATTTTAGTGGCTGTAACTGTGAATTTTACCTGAATTATGTTTACCCTAGTGTCCCTAATTAAAATGCACTACTGGGGGGGGTCTTATTCATATTTTCCACTTTCAGCTACAGACAGTTAGGCATAAAAGTCCTGGATACTCATTCATCTAAAAACATTATTTTTCTGTCCAGAAGCCATAGTGAAAATAAATGCCTGAGGACACATAACAGGTTCAAGACAGGCTAAATAATGGAATTACTCTCTAGTACCTAGTGAAACAGCTTTTACTGTCTCCAAAGTTGTATGAACTCAGTATGTCTCCATGAAGCAACAAAAACTTACATGTTCTCATTTGCCACTACCCCACTCAACTAATCCACTGTGGAAAAGCTGTAGTAAAATCAGAACAAATTCTGTTTACATCTTCAGTTCTCCAAAGAAGATTATGCCATTATGGAAACACTCCCTCCTATGGTCACAGATACTTTAATTTCTTTGTATGTTTTGTAAAAGTACCATTTGTTTTTTTTGTTACAGGGCCGTCCATGAAAGCAGAATATAAAAACTGACTCCTCTATACCTAGTAACTTTTTTCTTCCAATTTTCTATCTTGGCTAAAGGAGGTAAAAGAAGTTCAGCAATAAAACCAGTCAAATAATGTCTGGGTACCTAAATAATGATACCCTGTCGTTTATCATTCTCTCTTTGTTTATAGTCCCTAAGTCAGTTTTCAGTCTGTGCTCATGAACAAATCAATGTGAATGATTTCTTTTAAGGGAGATTATTTGACACATACTTTGATTTACTAAAGTCTGCTGTACTGTATATCATTCTAAACTACTCTATACCTTTCATCCAGTAACTTACAGAATTATTTTGGGAATGTATAATGTAGTTTTCATGGCAATGTTTGCTTTTTTTGGAATCCATGGTATGTAGTATATACCTCTAATACTAGAACTGCTAGGGCTATGAAATTCTGTCATTTTGAATTTTGTATTTCTTTTGAACTTAAAGAGCTTGTGTATTTTTCCTATTAACAAATGAATTATTATTATTATTATTTATTATGTAACGTTTTTCTGAGGAAGAAATGATAAGTACAGAATTTTCAAGATTTTTGCTGTCTTTCAGAAGCATTTGTTGCTGTGGGATTTGAATGCAGTGTACAGCTGGATTATCTACAGATCAGTCTACACTGAGGTAGAGAACGCCTGAGCTTATACTATGTGAAATAGCTCCCTGATAAGAAAGGTAAATAAAAAGAACTCAACAATGTATCTAAATATTTTATGGTCAGTATTGTTTAAGGACTCTTATGTTCTCAATATTAGCAGTACTAAGTATATGCGTGGTAGCTCTTCCACTTACACCCCAATATTTTCAGCTTTCTGCTGCTTACACAAAACTTTTCCTCGACTCAGTCACTGCTGTTCCTCAAATCCCTTTTTTAACCTCATCTCTCCTTCAGTTCTAACCTCCGTCCCAGCCTATCTTGACTTCAGACTCATTCAGATGATTCTCTTACCCCTTAGATGGGAGACTGCTCTCAAATAAAAGCTCCACTCAGATGCCAGTATCTTATTGTCCTCAGTTTCTTACTGCATGTAGAGCCTTCACATTGTCTTGATAAGATCAATAGCTCTTCTTACTGCAGTGTACATCTTTCTGCTGATTGAGTATATATATTGCATCCAGGAGTGCAATTCAGGCCTTTGGAATTTATATGAATGTCCTGGGTGGAGCAACACAGGACTAACTTCTTTTCTAATGCTATAGGAAAACTCTTCGAAGAATCTAGTACATGAATTTGTGAAAATATTTCCTTTATAGCCAGCTCCGGTATGTGGGATTCGAGGTCTCAGTGTTTTCAAGCCTTGCCAGGTGTGAGGAGGAGCAAGGCCTGGGCATTTGACCCAAGCTGCCCAACAGCTTGGCTGTTGGATTATTTCATATAAATTAGTAAGTTTGCTGTGTAGTTTCTCTCTCTCTCGATGGCAGTGGTCCAGAGAACTCCTTGCCCCAGTGGTGGACCTCTGAGGCCTTCCCTTCCCCCTGAACCTGTTGTGCTTGCAATGTCTGACAATCCCCTGCCAGGAGTGCACAGCTTCCTGCTGATAGAATAGGCTCAGTATAATTATTGTATATCTTCTGTTAGTATTGGCATCATTACTGGTTCTTTAGTATTAATAATGTTAATTAATCAGTTTTCTCCTATTAAATCTATTTATAATTCAACCCTTGCATTTCCTTTTTTATCCTGATTCCCCTTCCTGGGTGGGGAGGGTTCATCAGGTGACAGAATAATAGGATAAATAATAGAATAATTGTCTAAATGACAATAAATTGTTTTGAGTTTTCTCAAACCATAACAAGGAAATATTATTTCCAATTTCCTTTGAGGGGAAAACCATTAAAGAAAACATGAACCAGGATCTGGTAATTTGTCAGGAGGGTTGCATTTGTCGTGTAAATCCAGGATTGTCCACTGACTCTCTAGTACAGGGCAATGTGGCCTTATTTTAAAAGAGTTGTAACGACTATTATGTTTTGCATTTCTTCTTAAAATAGCTATTATTTCTCTTCTTTATTTACTTTCAGAATTCTTTCTTGCTGTTTGTTGTCAAATGTAATTCTGTGTGTTCAATATATAAAACATCATTAATCACTTTTTTTAGATAAACGCTACAGCTCACTTAGCCAGTAAAACAATATCTAATAAAATATGGTCTTTTGGGATCTAAAGACATTATTATTTTCACAGAAGAAAGTAGATTCCAGTAGAGGAAGGGTCAAACTTTCCAATATATTGCTCTGATAATGCTTAAATATTTTTTAGCATACATTACTGCTTTAATAAGCCATTAAAATATAAGAGACTTTATTACCAGAAACATAAACGGTGCATAAATATTCTCTAAAACTTATCAGCTATAAGTTAATTCCATTAACAGGAGGCCTTTCTGTAGAATAGTAGCTGATGATTGGCTCCTAGGAGTACATGATGAAGAACAAATAGATGTTGGGATTTTACATTTTGGTCCTGTGCTCATGGTCCTGTGCTCATGTGCTTGTTTTGTTTAATAAGATATCAGTATCTCAGTCCACAAAAATGGATGCAAAATTAATAAAAAATTTTCTCACTTAGCTTTACAAGACTAACGATCATTACAATTTCATGGGTCATATGGCTAATGAGGTTGCATGGTTTTATGTTTATTTGTATTCAGAATGTTTTTCTTATGACAGTAGGCACAGCATATAAAATAACATCATGTCAAAAAAAGCCAGTTACTGAAATATAAAATGTAAAAACTGACACTGTTCAATACATTAATCTATTTGTATTCACCAAAACATATGATATGTGTATGCATTTGGGGCAGTGGATTGATACAAACACGCATTTATGTGTTTATTTGTTTAGCTGTGTGTCCATTTAGATTAACTTTCTAGCAATTTTAGCATGAAAAATAATAATATTTTAAAGGAGACACCTGAGGCAAGACTCTAGGGATTTTTTTTCTTCCTGTACAACTGCACTGCTCTGCATATTTAGGATTAAATTTACCATTAAATTAACACAGTTGGAGACATTATAATCTCTATTTAAGATGATGATTTGAAAAGCCTTCACTGTAAAAAGGAAACCCAGAGATCTAGTCTGGCTGTGATGGTAACATTTTAGCAACAACTAAGCCAAATTGCTCTCAGTAATTCAGTTGAAATCCCTGCTTTAGATATTTCTTCAAAATTGGGTTACGTTCAGGAACTACAAAATCAGCAACCGGGCTCCGCATCTCCTGATGATATAAATTAATTAAACTTTGGCTAGTTTTCACCAGGAAAAAAATTCTAGCACATACAATTAAAATGTAAATCTGCTTACTGTTGTTTTGGAGGCCTTTTGCAAATAAATGTCCTATGTTTCTCTACCACCAAACTAAGAAATTTAAATGCAGCTATTGAACCTAAACAAATAGTGAGTTACTGAATTCTTCCTATAGTTACTAGCATGAGGTGCTTGTTGGCCACAGGCCATTAATTTTAGCTCCAATCCCTCCTAGAGATCAGCTCCCATTATGGCAGCAGCATGGGCAGCTGTTAAGTCAGCAGTTTTGGGACCCCAAGATGCTTAAGTGTGCTTTATTTGGTATGGACTATGGCCCAGGGGAGACATAGGTATGTGCTCAGCACCTGAACTCACTATTCTTTATTCTGAAGAATTTTTTTTCTTGCTTATGCAAGGGTCTTTAGTTATCAAACCTAACTAGCAAAGCCCAGTTATTACATCTGTGATATTTACTGAAACATTGGAAAACCTGGGAGAAATAATGATTTTTAAAATGCAAATTAGCCTGATTTCAGTCTTCATTTGACTCTGGTTACTTCAAACTTGAATTTCGCCTGCAAATATGAAGAGGTAGATGTGTTCAATATTGCTTATATCGAGTGCACAGGCCTCTGAGTAAAATGTGCCCATCTGTGAAGAACAATGTTATTCTGCACTTCATCTGCACTTTATGACTAATTTAGTTCTATGAAACAGAGTATAGAATTGAAGAGTAGTTTGAGATTTGTGTACACAAATGTGCCTCAATTGTGCTACATTGCAGCTTTGTCATAGCTTTTCATTAGGTATATCTAATTCCTGGGAACTTAAACCAGAACAGAATAAACTAAATACCAATAATGTTCATACTGCCCTGTGAGGGCACAATAGGTGGAGCATGGAGTGTGTATATTTGAAAAGTTTTCTGTAATTTTCAAAATGGCCATAAAGGAAAAGAAACATAATATTTTAAACAGTTCTAATGCCAAGATTCCCTTAGTGTGTCTGGCAGCTCTTCCTGAACTTGAGAAGTTAAAATCTAGCTGCATACATGAATACTAAGCAGCTATGTTTCTCTTTGCCTACACAGATTTTACTGAATTCTATGGCTTTTCCAAGCAGCTCTTCCCTAAATATCAATTATAAAATCTTACAGCTAAAGTCAGTTGCAACCATAAAGCAGACATTTTGCAAATTGTTTCATCAGCAATTTTCCATTGTGTGATTGGCAAGATGTGCTGGCATTTTTAAAGCTCTATATCACATCAGTTTTTTGTTGCTAAGGGAGGATGTGTCTTTGTCCGTCTAATTCTAAGCTGAGTATGTTCCTGCCTGAGTCACACACAACTAAAGAGTTGAGGAGTGGCAACTGTGTTCCACTTCAGCTGCTAAGGAGAGGTCATCTTGCTGCTCTCCAGAAAATCAAATAATCTCCTACATTTTCTCATTACCATTGAGTAGCATGTCTGGAAGGCAGAGACAAGCATTTGCTCACACCCTGTCCTCTCTTTATCTTTTTCCTGTTTAAATATTAGCAAGTTTTCAGAAATAGTAAGTGTTCAGACCTTGTACTGTAGTCAAACCTAAAGCTCAAGTAAAGTCACTGGAAGAATGGGAGTGTGTGTATGTTTGTTTAACTCCAGTCCACTTCTTTGCATGGCTACATTAGGGTAATTTATGATCTTCTGTAGTTTTTGTCATAATGTTGGTATGCAACAACAGAAATATGCTATTTCCCACTAAAATATACTATATCCATACTTTCTGTTCGCTGCAAGGATATATTTTACAGTTGTATTCTGGAATAGTGGTATTTCTGTTTGGTATCCTTTTAAAAATGTTACTTTGTATCCTATGTCTTTGTACAAGTTTTGTAAACTCTGGGAAGTACACTTTCAGCGCAAGCATACGTAAGTGACTGATGTAAAAAATTCTAAATTTTCTGTATCTGAGTACAGACTTGTGAACTGATTGCCTCATAATTATTTCTGAGTACTACTTTTCAGCCTTCTAGTGCCTTCTGCAAAAGCTGTATGTATGTAGCATAGTCGAGTCTGAACAATATTGAAGAAATGAGCCATGTAAGTTTTCATACCATATCATTAGCCTGGGATATGCTTATTTTTCTTGAATGCTTTCATTAGAACCCTTTTCGGGTACAAAAGAGATGAAATGTTTTTGTGTCTTTCATTTCTGTGCTATTTTCAGATGACCTGTCTCTTCTGTATGTTTCCAGAAGAAATCCCTCTTCTACTTCTCAAAATCTTTCAATTTCCATTGCTGCTTATTGGCAGAAAGTAGTGCATTTTGAATACATTTTCATAAGTTACAAACTCACTGGCAACAGACTACTGCAGTCTCACTTAAAGGAATGACTCCTACCACATCATGAAGTGAGGACAGAAAAAATCCAGAAAAAGATAATGACATGCCTTATAATATAAGAAACAGCAAGGCAGCTCATTACAGCTCGTACAACCTGGAATGGATACAAGGTTAAGATTAGAATTGCCACTTAGGACCTTAATTTCATGAAAGAAATCATATATAACCAAGATTTTGTTATGAAAGTTTATTTCTTGCTCTTTCATCAAACTTTTTATAGTATGTTTGATTGATCACGTCAAATGCAAGCAAGAACAATACTGCACCAGGTAAAATTACAGGACACATTTAAAATGCATCTAAATGGGTGTGTGAATCAGGGAGCAGCTTACCCCATCAGCTCAGAGCTTTAAAAAGCAACGGTTCTTTTACTGTACTTAAGGATTTCATTACTGCAAGTGGAGCTGTCTCTTTTCAGAAAGGAACTATGAGATAGTAGTGGAGGCTTTACACAATTTATCTGCTCTTTTGTTTTCTCCAAGCCTCTTTTCTCCCTTTCAAGTCTAATGTTGCACTTTCACATTTGACAAGAAGTTTGAAAGCTTAGGGGAATTAGGGCCTTCACTTAGAGTAGACTTTCTCTAAGTTCTCTTGCTTTCTTTTAAATTTTCATGGGAGGCTTTAATTACTCTTCCCTAATGAGATAGAATAACAAATTAGTTCTCAGGTTTTCTGAAGTCCAATTACTGTTGTTTCCATTTTGCCTCTTTTTATCCTAACCTTAAAAGTTTTACTTGTTATGGCTTGTATTGTTTTTCTTTTCTTTTTCTGCCACTCTCACTCCTTTCTTCATACCAAAGGTTCAAACAGGGAACAGTGACTATTTACACCCCTTTTACACTGTGAATCATCTTAATTTTCACAGCAGGAAAACTGCTGGGGAGATGAAGAAAATTAACTAGTATTAAAGAGAAATTTCATTTAAGTGACAGCAGAGAAAGGATCGTGTACTAAGTTATTTTCACTGCGCACATAGGATAATCTTTGGAGGTTTGCTTGATGGAAAGTAAAATAAAATAAAATAAGGCATGAAAACTTAGACTGTAATATGTACAAATATATCTGTGAGTGAGAGGGAGGACAGCAGCAGAGAAGGTGGACTCACATATACTCAGTTTCAAGTTTCTGTTCTTTTTGGGTCTTTACCCCCACTATATATTCTGTGCAAAAGCAGTGAGCAGCATAGCTTTTACTGAGCAGCTCATAATTTAGAAGACAAACTTGGAAAACCTCCAGTATATCTGCCACTCTAATTTATACCTATGAGGATTAAGATGTCCAGAAAAGCCATGAAAATGACTAAGTATATTCCCACTTGATCAATTACATCGTCTCATAAGAAAATGTAGGGGTAATATCTGCACATATATATTTAATAGATGTCATATGTAACCTTGATAATATGCATCAGCTGTGCGTATATTAATTTAATAACTCAGTTAACATTGTCATTAAAAATAACTCTAAAAATTATTCTTTAAAATGTTATGTCAGGCAAAGCAATAAACACAAGTTAATTCACTGGTGGGTCAGACTCTGACTTTTTGATGTAGCTGAGGTTTCTGTAGACCATGTCATTTGTCAATTCTTTGACCTAAAGTGAGCTGAGGAGAAAGAAACTAGCGAAAAGAGAGAGCTGGATCCTTTCATAAAGTCAGCTTGGAGTAGCTTCATTGACTTCACTGCAGTGGCTATAATTTCTACAGGTGAAGATGTGGTCCTGAATCTGACACAAAGCGTTTTTGTTTTCATGCATTTTTGATTTATTATCTTCTTTTTACTTTTTTTTTTTTCCCTCTGCTACTTGGAGGAAAGACAGTTTTTGTATTTTTAAAGTTTTAATTTTTTTTAAAACCATATCTACGAAAATGAAATGATCATGCTTTAAACTAAAATGAGATGGTGACTATTTTTTTCCTCTTGCTTTTTCTTCTTCTTCCACTCTTAAAGAAAGAGGAAAAAAAATTAAAATTGTACTTTACCCATAGCACCAGTAGTATTAAATCCTTTGGTAGCTATTGCCTCCTTCCATATGCCGATGAGAGCTGCATAATTCATGTGTAGCAAGTTATTCAGCCAAGAAAAAAGTAGGCTGCAGAAGAAAAAGTGAAAACATTCTTTTATGTTTTTTTATAAATTGATATTATTGCATTGGAGCTAAATTGCTTCCAATTCCAATTTAGCAGACTAAATTACAATAAAAGTAGTAGATTTCAGTAGCTCAATTTAACCTTTTCATTATGTTTTGAGTCAATGTTAAATATGAAAGCTGCTAATAGTATAATGCTTATACACTATGTTTCCCTATGCTTTTGAGATACAAACTTGTGGTTACAGAAAGCTTAGGTATTCAAGATAACTTTTTGCAATTTAGGGCTTATTGTCTTCTCTGTCTAGAATGCCAAGAGACACACAGTAGTGTAACTATGTTAAGGATCCCTTAGTGTCAGGAAATGTTATTTGAGAAACGGAAAAGAGACATTATTCTTCCAGCCTCCTGTGAGATAGTATATAGTGGGAGATACTATAGCAGAGAGCTGCTGAATAGAGCTAGTCAGATAAGTTTCTAATTTCAAATGGGTTCCCATACCATGCCAGGACTCTAGAGCAAGATGCAGCACCTATTAATTACCTGAAATGAGCAGATACAAAACTAACAAATGCAGAGTATTCATTCTTTGGTATAAATTTATACATTTTTTTATGAATTATTTTCTGTCCATAACCTTAATACTGTCAGTCTTAATTTCTGTCATAAACAGTACTCAATGGTAAAACTGAGGGAACGCCAAATTTGAGTAAAATGTAGTAAATTTGAAAGCCAGACACAAAATCGCTATCTAGGAAGAGATAACCAGAGGTCAATTCATCCAACTTCCTACTCAAAGCAGGGCTAACTAGAACAGGGTTACTCAGTATATCCAAGAGTAGAGATTTACCAACCTCTCTGGGTGACCTCTTCCAGTTTTGGACACCCACATGTTAGACAAAAAAGTTGAAAAAAGGACAATGTTTTTGTATTGAGTTAGAACTTGCCATGTGTGCCAACTTGTATTAATTTTCTTTTGTCTTTCCACTCAGAGAAGCACCTCTGTGGATGTTTGAAAAGAATCTGTCTCCATGTTCTTTGTGCCTTGTCATTAGGTAGTTGTAGAGTGCAGTAGGGTCACCTTGAAGTCTTCTCTGTTTAAGGCGGAACAAACCCAGTTCTCTCAGCCTTTCATCATATATCCCACATTCCAGGACCTGACCATCTTAGCATTTTCTTACAGCATTCTCTGTATCTCAAAACTAGGATAATATCAAGGTAAGGATCATGGGTTCCTCGATTCTAATTCCCCTTCATCCGTAATTACCAGCTGTTACAATTTGGCTTTTTCAAACCCTTGGAACCGGAGATATAAAACAATGGTAATTTTTTTAGCAAAAAAACAGTCCTAAGAATGTCTCTAAAAGCTCTGCCAAAACTTTTTATTTATTTATTTTTTTGTTTGTGTATTCTTTCTATGAGTCTAAATATATGTGAGAGAAGCCTTCTCCCTGGTAAAAGTATTTAAGATGTCATGCCAAACTTTGGTGGACACACCCAAAGAGAGGCCTAAAGATATGGGTGCAGGATGATCAGTCCCAACATCTAAAAAGTATTAATGCCATGTAAAATGAAATGGAATTCTGAATTAATTTACTACTTCTACGGCACAAGCTTGCAGAGGTTTGATTTTTTCTATCGTTTTTTAAAAGTAGGGGAAAAAACGAGTGCAAGACCAGATGCTTTTCTAACCCTGACTCATTCAGTAGCAATCTCTGATATGAGAGAAGTGTTTTGCCATGGTCTATTGGACAGAATGAAGAACAATGCCCTCCTCAATGTCATTGTTCATTGATGTATTCAGTGATTGCTAGTTTTTGATAGGGAATGTGTTCAATCATGTAGCAGGCAGAATTTCATCTCTCTGAATGAGCTGTTGAAGTGGAGGTTTTCCATTTAGCTAGATTCAAGAGCAAGTCTCAGGAACTTTCAAAGAATGATTAAAGTGGGTACTGGAAAGTGATCTTTCTGCCCTTTTATGAACCAATGGAAGAATAGTTTACGAAGCAGACAAACTGATATGAAAATTATATTTTGAGTCCTGAATACACATACTGAAAACCCTATACTGCTGTAGGAAAAGCAGATGTGGAATCACTAACCTAATTTTATAGACAGACAGAGATATGCACCGATTAAATAAATCTTCAAAATTTTAAAATTTCCATCAACCAAAACTTTGCAAATTACCAGTATAACATTTTTGGAAATCTGTGTGTCAGATAAATTTTCATGTACTTTTGTTTTATGCACACAAAACAGTTCATCATTAAAGAAAACATAAAAACGTCTTTTTGTCCCTTAAACTTTCCTATGGTCAAGTTAACCTACCTGTTTTGCCTTTAATTCCAGGGTTTTAGTTGCCTTTCCAAATGTGAATGCTAACTTCTTTGTGGAGCCAGTAATAAAAAAAATAAATGGTATTTTGTTTGTATTTAATAATATATTTACATATAAAATGATAAGAAATTTATATGTAGAAATTTGACATTCAGGCTTTTTACACATGAATTACATACAGGTCTAAATTGTCATTCAAATGCACTATCTGGACAACTCATATTGCTGTTCGTACTTGTTTTCTGTGATTACTGCAACAAGAATTAGCTTTTGAAAATGATTATGTCTGAAAAAAAATGGAAAAACAGAATGAATATCAAAAAAACAGGAACTAGATTTTTGACCTTAAGAGATTTGGTCTGGATTAATTGTGAAAAATTAGTTAAGACTGCTGGAGCTTCTGCTTTAATCTTATGTGTGTTTCTCGTCCCTAGTTAATTGGACACTGAGTCGAAATTTGGCTGAAAACGTTCTTAGAAAGAATCATTATTTCAAACAAACTTTTTTTTTTTCCCTTCGGTTAGTTTTGTCCTACATTGAAATAAAAGGTTACTAAGCTGATAGTGCTGTGTGTACTCAACTCTGCTTAACTGTCATGTGGGAAGAATTATGCAAAGAAAAATATGAATTTTATTCCTAAAATGAGCTCCAACATTTAAGATTTTCTGTGGGAACAGGAGAAAGGAAGGGAGGTGTTTATGACTCATTCACCTTATCCTTCCTTCACTCAAGTTCCATGCTTGTGTTTCTAAATATGGCAAAAGAAAAATCTTGCAACTTGTGAACACTTTTATGTGCAGTAACCACTGGTATATGAGGTTTATATGAGGTTTATTATACCTGGAAATTATGCACACCCATGTACTACTGGATTCTACACACAGACACACTAACTGTAGACTGTATATTGGGCTAATTGTGCTGCTAACACAATCTAAGATGTGCTAACATCTATCTATGCCACTATCTGAAACAGCTTTTTTTTTTTTTGTCAGAAGGTTTCTTTCCCATTTGAAATAATTAAAAACAGCAGATAACATGCTACCAAATTACTCCTCTTAACCTCTAAGCAACTCTTCTGAATTAGTTCTGTAAAAAATTAATATGGTAAAATTAATAAAATGTGCCCAATCCATCACAACTTGGATAGTGAACAGAGTTTCAGCATTCAGGAGTGCTTTTTTTTTTTTTCCCCACATCTTTCATTTATTTAAAATATTAGGCAAAAAACTTGGGACAATACCAGGGCTTTCAGCTACTCAAATTTATTTCTCTTGTGTCCTCAGAAATTTCCCTGCCAAAACAGAAACACAAAATGGTGCACTCTTCCACAGATATCCTGAGGGCATATTTGGAGATGGCTATGCTGCCTGACTGGGAGAGAGTGATAGCTGGCTCAGAAATAAGATGTTATAGACTTCCAGCCAAGAAAAGTTGCCACAGCAATGAAGATGCCATGAATAGAATTTATGGGTTATTGTGTATTTATCCACTGTCATTTTATGACATTTATCCACTGTCATTGCTAAGCAGTGTAAGCAAGCTAGCAAAACTCCCATCAGCCATAGCATCTGTTAAGCTTTAAAACATAACTTCAAAATTAGACCCTGTGTTTGCAAAGCCAGTGCCATGCAAAAAGTGCCATCTGGCCTTGATCTATTTGAGAGAAAATCAGTTTATTTTTTGAAACTGAAGAGAGACAGACCCAAAAAACCACGAGGCATTTAAATTGAGAATTCACAGTAGTTGACATAGACACAAGAACCAACCATTTCCTTGCAATAGTTCAAAACAATCCACTTGATCACATTATTCTCTGCCTAAGCAGAAATAAAGTCTGGGCAGAGAATGGATTGAGGGCAGCCCTGAGGAGAAGGACCTGGGGATGTTAGTGGATGAAAAGGTCAATGTGACCCGAGGAATGTATGCTTGCAGCCCACAACTCTGACCTGAGCTGCATCAAAAGAAGTGTAGTCAGCAGTAAAGGGAGGTGATTCTACACCTCTACTCCACTCTGGTGAGACCCCATGTGGAGTATTGTGTCCACCTCTGGAGCCCTCAACTTAAGAAGAACTTGGACCCCTATTGGCCACAAAGATGATTAGAGGGCTGGAGCAGCTTTTCTATGAAGACGGGCTGAGAGAGTTTGGGTGGAAGAGGAGGCTGGAGAAGAGGAGGCTCCAAGAGACCTTAGAGCACCCTTTCAGTACCTAAAGGAGGCCTACAGGAGAAATAGCGAGGGACTCTATCAGGGAGTGTAGCGATAGGACAAAAGGTAATGGTTTTAAGCTGAAGGAGAGTAGATTTAGATTAGACATTCTATCTATCAGATTCCAGGAAGAAATTCTTTAGTGTGAGGGTGGTGAGACACTGGAACAGGTTGCCCAGAGAATCTGTGGATGCCTCATCCCTGAAAGTGTTGGACAGGGTGGATGGGGCTTGAGTATCCTGATCTGGTGGAAGGTGTCCCTGCCCTTGTTGGAACAAGATGATCTTCAAGGTCCCTTTCAACTCTAACCATTCTATAATTATGACTCCAGAATAAACAAGAGGGAAGAAGAATAATCTCTATAATCTTTTTTTTAACAAGTTATATAGTAGAAAAGGAGATGGACTTCTATAGGGCATAATAAAATGAGATGTGAGTGCAAAAGTATCCTTAAAACACATGATGAAACTACATACCAGAAAAAAAAAAGACAATATTTCTGGAAATAACCAGTCTCATTTTACCTTCTGTAGTACCTGCAAGCTGGATCAATTGCCTTGTGGTATGAAAAGAATTTTCAGGAAACAAAAAAGTCATTTCTTGTCTGCACCTAGCAGTATCAAAAAGATGTCACAGTTGGTCAGTGATTAGTTCACAGTGATAGGAAGAGCTTCTGGAATACTGAATGCGTAACCTTTATTTGACACTTTTGAGGACTTCAGATATATGCCAAAAGCTTGAAAAAGAATTGTTTTAAGCTACAGTTATGAAAGAAGGTCAGAAAATAAAACTGCTGGTCAACTATTTTTCTGGGTTCTGCAGTCACAAGTAAGAAACCCTCGAGACAGTATTCAAAGATAAAGACCTAAAGACTATCATTAAAGAACTTAAGAAATGATATACAATTTATCAATTACAAAATATTTCAAACTTAAAGAGTTAAAATGAAGCAATGCCTTAGGAGGCAACCTAGAAACTGCACTGGTACAAAGTTGGTATTTTTCAAGTGAAGCCCCAGGAGATACTGAATGCAGCTGCACTGAAAGAAGTTGTGCCTGGCCATGCTTTTTGAAATGGGACAAATCAAACCATTCTGAGGGCATGTCAGCCTCATCCAAAGTTAGTCGGATGCCTCTGCTGAGTAAATCTGGAGTAACTGGACCACACTGCATTTTTTTGAGGCCTTTGATGAGAGGAAAATCACACCTAATGAAAGACACATTCAACTTCCACCTTTCAGAGAGAAAGCAGAATCTACCAACTTGTCATTTCTGGAAATCTGAGTAGCCATTCCAGACAAACAGGCAAAACCCCCGCTAA
The DNA here is from genome assembly GCA_004320125.1 of Scolopax mira. Lineage (NCBI taxonomy): Eukaryota > Metazoa > Chordata > Aves > Charadriiformes > Scolopacidae > Scolopax > Scolopax mira. Next base: position 71,052 of record BJBW01005331.1, on the reverse strand, counting down.
CAGCATGTGGTGCGGTGGGGGACTAAATTAATTAATACTTCAACAAGTAGCACTATCTGAGATTTGTGAGAAATGAGGATTTCTTTAAAACAGGCCAGGCAGTAACCTCAGCATAGAGATGTCCCCACATCTGGGAGCAGAACATCCAGGACTGTATTTACAAATCACATACAAGCACCTGAGAACAGGCATTAATCAGAGGAATTTGTGTGCAGTGGATGATAATGGGAAAAAACTCTCCTCAGCAGCTCTCTCCTTAATGTCAGAAACTTTTAAGTCATTACAAAGCAGAAGTGTGGTTACGTGGAAATGGAGGCCTCATTTTTCGTTTTAGGTTGCCACATTACTAGAGTTTCCATGTTCAATGAGACACTCTGCTACTGCACAGTTTCTCTGTTATGCTGATAAAGTAAATGGGAAGTAGGTCTTATCTAGGAACTGATGGAAAAGTCAAAAATAACAGGAAAGGATCTAAAGCTTGAAATGTTTATCTACTGTCAGATATACAGATTGACTAGTCAGTGAATGGAATGACATATTAGTGGTGAAAGGAACTGTTGAGGAGGAGCAAACAGATGAAAACAAGATGCCTGAGAACCTGGAGTTCTTTTCAGAGGTGGTTCTTTTGATTTGAGTAATTGTATCTTTTTGTATTTGTGAAGCACTACCTGTGTTCATTCATGTTAAAACGCATGCTGCCACAAGACAGGCGTTCTTTATTTTTTATTACTATTGTATGATATGGAAGAAGCCTCTGAGCAGCAGCATCAGAGACAAAGGTAAGGCCATGGCACAGTACGTGTCGATACCACACAGTGGGATTGGGAAGTCAGTGGATTCCTTGGAGAATTCCCAGGCAAATGTCATTTGTGCTCATATCTTGTGAGTTTGATGTTAATGACTAGCAAGCTCCTGCCACACAGCAGAGCCCTGCTACTTACCTATAGTATAATATACATATATTTAAACATAAGAAAGTTAACAATTTAAAAATGCTAACACCAAAGGAATTTCTTTGAAGTGGGAATTGAAGTGGCACCTATTTTAGACTTCAAAAAGCTACTAATAAAAAGAATTTTATTCCTAGTACTCTGCAAGATTTATGGAGATTCTTATCTTCAGATTTGTGTAGTTTTATTCTAGCTGAAGGTTGGGAAGAATTTGGATCTTATTTTTTAATACGATGGGTCTTGCTTATCACAGTTTTAAAAAATTTAAATAAGATATCAATTGTTCTATGTTAGAAATTATAATTTGGACTATTATAAATTAAAATTTAAAGTTGCAGTAGTAATTTTTTTAAAGTTATTTTTATAAAGCTCATATGTAACATAAATTTAAATCAAGCAATTTAAAATCACTGATTCAAATTACACCCCTACTGTTTTAGTCCTTTCAGGAGAGACAGGATTAAAAAGCAGAGGATTTTTATGAGAGAAATGTTTGAAAATGTTTATATGTTACTTCTTGGTGAGAAACTCATGATTTATAGCATTAAAGAAAGAAGAAAAAAAATCTTGCAACAGCATTGTAGCCAAGCTTTTAAAGACAGAACAGTCAGGGCATGTAAAATCGCAGTTTCTATAGTAACAGGACCTTAGTCCTTTATAAATGAATGTGGAGAATTTGGGGATGTACAATCTGACATAACAGCACTGTGAAACCAGTCACATTCATCACTCTACCAAAAATTTGTGTTACAGTAGAATGAAAAAACCCATCTGCTGTGGAGCAGGTAGAGTAGGTAAAAAGGATTATACTAGGGATTAAGCATGTGTATGAGAAGATGGACATTGTTTTATAGAGTGGATAACACAAATGGTAAATGGCTTGGTGTGATTTCCTCAAACAAGACTCTGAGATTAATTGATGGAATCAACAGACTCGAGGACAGCTTTCTTAAGAGATCCTGTATAGAAAGAGGACTCAGATACTCAAGTAATGCCTAGAAAGCAAATTACAGAACTGTATTTTAGATCCACATTTATCACCACTGGGTCCATTTTAAAACAAAGGATGTGTCTGTCTCTTCACTTAGGTTAGGTGAATAGGGGTTTGGTTTGTTTTGTTTTTGGAAAGTGTAGCATTTGTTCTATTAATCACATTTTCTCCCATAGGCAAAGGGAGAATATCCCAATTGGTGGGATTTTTATGGGTTGTCAGGTGTTCTGTTTAGAAGATGTGTTTAAGAAGTGTTAGATAATAAGTCAGTAATATGTAAACTACATAATGAAGTTAGAAGCCTGAAGCGAGGATTTTATAAAAAATCTTTATGATAAATGGTTGTTAGTTACTAAGTCTGCTGTAACTGGAGTCTGCTGTAACCTTCTAAAGTAGGTTGGAGAACAGAAAACCTTTCTGCCCCAGATTTTCTTATGCTGCATGAACTTGAATTTATATCATTTCCTCTGTGTAAAAGGGAGGCAATTCCCAAAAAACACAGGGTGCTAAGAAAATAAATGTAATATTGAATCTGGAGTACTTTAATAACATGCTCACATAACATGCTGAGAGTAGTTTAGATGAGCTTAGGGATACCCTAAAATAAATGTAGTTCAGGTCTTTTATGCCTTGGAAATGTTTCCTGTTAATGGAAACATAACTGTACATACTGTAATTGTACAGCATCATGTAATGTTATAGATAGAGGGAGAGAAAATCAAATTTGCTTTCCTATACAGTGAGTTCTGCACAGGCAGGAGAAATGAAGAAAGAAGAGAAAAATCATAGTTTTTGTTTTCCTCATATGCTCTCCATTCTTTCAAGTTACTAAGTTCTTGGGTATAACAGGAGTCTACTGTAAAGGAGGATGGAGGAGGTTCGAATCAGGAAGGACTGAAAGCATAGATTTAAAGGGCATCATCTATTCTATAGTAAATCTGTTGAACTTAATAAAAAGGCTTTCGTTAAGTAGATTTTTATTTAGAGTTTTAACCAATTAACAAGCAGTAGCATTTCAGAAAGTTACAAATTTTCCTGTTCACTTTTCCTCCTATCAGTTTCATAGTATGAATGAAGTGTGTAAACTTTTAACAATAAAATAGTACTTGAAAGCTCAGGAGGAGTTCCTCGTTCATATTGACTACTGGGGATCTTCATAAAGGGTCATTCAGGAGATTAATATTAATTACAAACTTAAGAACAATAGTGATACTGTAATGATATGTAATGCAATTATATCTGCAGAGACAGAGATGAGCTTAGCTTTTGTGATGATTTGCCATAGGTGAATAATTAAAGGCACACGTTAAATGGAAAAGCTGATTAAACTGTAATCACATAATTTGGACATCTGAACAGTGAAGTATGGTATTACAGAGCTCATTGGCCTTCATTTCTCAACCACTGTTGCTGGTCTTTCTTTAAAATAGCATAAAGCTTGTCATTAGTGTTCAAATGCTGATTGTGGACTGTAAAACTTTGAGCTAAATTATAAATTTGCTTTAGCAGATGGAATATTTCAGTTATGTATTACTAGAGGAAATTCACAAATCTTTGCCATAATATGAAAAAAGAAGGGGCGAAAGAAAGGGACCCATTTAGATAAGATCAAGAAAGGTTTAAAGTAGTAATAAAAAACATGATGAGCTGTTGCATTCTGATGTCATCACATACACTTCAGTGTGACTGGAATGAGAAGCTTACGATAATAAGGATGCTATCTGTCACCATAAAGTAGGAATGCACTGACAATTTGATAGAATTCAGGTTAGCCACATATCAGCTAATGAATGCAATGGGTATTTTAAACCAGCAATAGATTTATATACATTAGTCAACTGAAGCTACTGTTACTTGCTCATTAAAAGTAATGTACAGACTGTGGCCTCTAAGTATTCTGGGATAGGTCTTTCCAATTTTTCCTGTTCAAACCATTTAACTTTGTATATAGAGAGCAAATAGAGAATAATTACCACATGCTCAGTGGTTCCATTTTCAGTTATCTGGAAGTCTCAGCATTACTACTACCAAAAGGAAGATATTTAAAGGTGATATAGATCCGAGGCATGGAAGATCCAAGTAATTATTTTTAAAATAAAATAGAAATACAGATACAAATAAAGACTCGTGATTAAAACAAACAATAATTTTAAGGGCTTGACGAAGATGTAGGCAATGTAGTGGGCAATGCAGTGTCTGATCCAAGAGGCGCTGTCTTCTGTCTTACCTTTTGAATGGCCTAGAAAATAATTCATCTTATGACTTTATTAAGGTTTCAAATAATAATGAATTCTAAGGACTGCAACATTTAGTCATCCTGACAAAAATATAATAATTTCTTGTAAGAAATATTAGAGAGCAAAGACCGGTGATATACTAACATATATGTAAAATCACTACTAGGTAAAGTACTGTCAAAGATCACAGCAAATATAGATCAATGCTTAATATATGTTCACATCTGAACTGGCAAAAACCTTTCTGGGAATCATTTATTTATTAAAAAAAAATAATTTCAGTGTAGTACAAACTGATTGCCATCTTGACTCAACTTCAGGGAACAAATTTGGGCAAAGGAAAGTAATACATATAGAAAATATTGAAACAGCATTACTTGAAATGCTTTGATTTTTCTTGAGAGCAGGTTGTCCAGGAGGCTTAGGTACAACTGCTAGAACTAAAGGTGTTCCTACTACTTACTTAGGATCTTAGCATCTGAGAAATATGGATTCAGTTCTGCTGTTAGCCAAATTCAGAAGAGGGACAGGAACTTAGGTATATTCCTTTTCCAAGTCAAGTGATATGGAGTATTTGAAGATGGATTTCTGTTAATCTTTCCTATTTAAAGTGTTCCACTTTGCAAAAATAATGAATTATTCATTGGACAAGAAAAATAGAGAAAGTAAGAACTCTGAACTGAAGCATCAATTATTCATGCAACTTTAGATCCCATGACTTTGAGTGGAGAGGCGAATAGTAGTCAAAAGTTTTTGACAAATATCTTCTCAAGGATTATCTTTTTCATATCTTTGTCCTAATTGCATATATTATATATGAAAATTATCTCATTGTTTGTCTGAAAAAGGTAAGATCGTATAGTTAAAATCTACTTTGGTGTTGACAGTTTCTCCACTCTTTCTATACATTTCTTTTTTACTCTCTTCTATTCTTAATAATATTGAATCTTTCTATCCTGTCTGCTCTTGTTTCCCAAATGTCTGTAGATTATTCAGTAATTGCTTTTTTCCCTAGTTATGGACATTCCAAGTTTAGATGTGTGGTTGATTTAAAACAAAGCTTTAAATCTGAACTAAATCGAACCTTACAAAAAGTTTCTTTAACAGGAGAAGAGGAGTGAAAATCATACACAGCTGATTATTTGATTTAGATATTCTTTCTCGTAGGTTTATTGTAGTTTCACAGCCTGCCACAGCCCCACAGACTGTATTAGCCAGGATATTATACAATAAAGTCACTCTTTCCAGTAAGTCTCATTGTATAAATTTACTATTCCCTTATTCTGTGACTTAGTTATCAAACAAAATGTGGTATGCATTGCTTTTTGATGGAATAATTTAAACATGCACCAACTTTTAAAATATGGTTTTTAAAAAGATAGAATGCTGTATGGCTTACAAAGGATTAATAATGGATGTAAGTATACGTTAGTAGAAGCACAACACCTGTAAAATGTTAATACATATTTTATGGTGCATTTACAGTATGTTATGAATGACAAATAGGTGACAATAGAGGCCTTTATAAAATATTTATCATGCACTCTGCGTTTAGTTATGCTATAAGTTGCTCAAGAGCCATCAACAGAAAGTGAATAGAGTTATCAAGGTTAAAGTAAGCTATTTATAATGAAATGTGCTAGCTTAAAATGAAGTATTGCAAATGATGACAAAAAGTTGACAAGCTACAATTATACAATAAACTGTAGTCTGATACAGAATAGACCTCTGAGGTGTTCCATTTTTCTTTGAATCATGGCATATTGAGGACTTGTATCGAATTTTCAGCCTTTAGAGTACAGCCAAATGAAATTGTATCCATCACAAATCCCCTAATGAGTCTTTGAAGAAATGTATGTAGTAAGTTTGAAAACATAATTTTGGAAAATCAAGAAATATTTCTATTCCTAAATGGCTGACTGATGTCCTACATGTCATTGTGATAGTGACAAAACAATTCAAAATACAGATTTTTTTCAAATATGGATTAATTTATTCTCTTTGTCCAAGATTGAAGAAGTTTTAGGTATCAGTTTTCTAACTCTGTATAACCTAATTCTTCTTGCTCCTCCAAACAAGCAATACATATTTCCATATAATTTGCTATTCTTAAATATCTCTTTCACTTTTCCTTACTCCAAAGTGATAGGCTTTAAAGTGATTTCAGATATAAATATTAGAAGAGCAGTGTTAAAATGAAAAGAAATAGTAATGTTAGTTCATATTTAATTAGGAGACAAAACTAGCTCTTTTTATACATACACACATATAAATATATATGCCATTTTTGAAAAATGACTATTAAAATATTCCTTGAGAGAGAATTCCTTGTTTACAACGCAGTTAAAAAACAATACTTACAAAAGAGTCTTGTATTGTGAGAATATTTCCTACTGTATTGCTCTGTGTTCAGTACTGCGGATTCTGTGGTCTCCTGCAAACTTGAAAGTTATTTCTAAAAGAAGAAAAACAAGTTTCTGCCTATAATAAAAGTGATGGCATGATAACATCATAAACTGAGTTTTTGCTGAAAAATTCTAGAATGGTCACTGTAGTGATCTCCAAACTGAAGTAAGAAGGGCCACTATGAAGAAAAACTGCTTGTCCACTTTTCTATGTCCATTTAGCTTTCAATATATCTACAGAAACTTCCAGTACACCAGCAAAATAATTCAGAAATCATCATCAGAGTCTGATGTGTGTATTCTTGTCCTGAAGAAATATGTTCTGAAATACCTTTAAAAAATGTTCAAAGCAGTTAAGTATCCTAAATCTCTCTGAAATCTGGAGTGATCTGGGCACCTAATTTTCTTGGACTCTTATGAAACTTTTCTATCACTTCATATACAGAATCTGAGATAAGTTTTTCTTATTTCCTGCTGTTACAGAGATAAAGTCAATGTTCCGACACTGTTACAAGTCCCCTATTTTTTTAAATCTGTATTGTTCTGTAAGGCTGGATGGCTACAGATTCCTAAAATATTTGCCATCATTTCTTCTTTCTACAGGTACAACGGGAAACTGGTAAAGTTTGTAGAAGAGCTGGGTAGCTCTTCTACTAGTATTGAGTTTGGAATACTCAAATCAGAAATTCCTTGAGCTGAAAACTGTTGGAGGTTGGAAAGTACTTATGTATCAAATTTATTTCTGCCATTCTTTTGTCTTCTGTATATTTTTCTTGTTACTGTAAGGAGATGGTGTTTGATTAATTGGACCTTTGTCTTGGCACAGCAGGATTGTTCTTGTCCTCTTCCTTGCATCTACAAACAGAAGTAATTTTTAAAATAATTTACCTTCCTGGCTGTTTAATCCAGCATCCTTATAACAATGTAGGACTATGGTGTTATCTAAAGTACTAAATGAAGAAATTCACTCTGACTTTCATATTTTCTCTCTCCTGTCATGGTTCAGTATTACTGATTCAGTAGCAATGGTGTTTTCCACCTAAAATTATGCAGATGGAAAAAATCTAAAATAACAATGAACTGTTAAGGATCTGGATCAGGATCTGGGTGTGTATCAGCTGATGTAAATCATTACAGCTCCATAGTCTTCAACTGACATGCACCACCAGTCCTGACAGAGAGATTCTATATATCTTTCCTTAATGAGATGTACAGCTTCACAGGAGGCGAGTCTTTTCTCTGAATGCCATGTTTGTTTTTTAGCTTGTTGAAATGTTCATGAACTACATTCAATTAGAATTAGTTAGTCTTAAAATGCAGTTCTGTTGGTAATTGCCTGACATAAGAAAGGCAACAGAGAATTGCTTCCAGGCACTGTATTTCCAGGAGTATTTTAATGTTTGTATTCATTAGTAGTGAAAGATTTTCTTTAAAATATAAGATGTATTTTGAAGTGTCTGGATTTGTAGTAAATGTAGGCAAGTAGTCTGCGAGACTCAAAAGGTAAATACACTGAGGTAAATTCATATCCTATTAAACTCACACAGGCAGGCCCTTAGCTGGTGAAACAAAATCATATCAATTTTCAGATGGTTTTTATTGCCTGTTTGTTCCAAAATGACCTTCAATAAGCACTGCTTTCTTTCCATCTCCTCAAACAGAAAGAGGTCAGTAAAAACATGGCTGTCAAATATCTGTCAGAACAGATTTATTGTACTGCTTAAACCTGTTGAGTAGATTTTTTTTCTTCTTCTCTCCTATAATCTGACCCAGGGGTTAAACTCTCAAGTATATTATTTTATTTATTTTTTCTCTTTCTTCTTGACAACCTACATGAAACAAAACAGGTATGAGTCAAATCTCTGGGGCATGGAGTGTTTGAGTGAGTATGACGTTTCTTCCTGATGGCAAAACTAACTTCAAAATATTACCTGGCCCCAAGTATTTTCATCAGTTGACTTAAAAAAAAAATATAATCCCTTTTTATTTTATAATTCTATTCCAGCGTAAAAATGATGATTCATGCAGGAACCACTAAAGTCACACCACATGCCTTGAGCTGAATTTGCCATCCAGCCCAAGTGGAATAACTTTGGGAGGATTTCCTACCCTTCTGTCCCCTCTGTTGCATTGCAGCAGCATGGTTATGTTTACCAGTAACTGAGATCTGCCATTATTCATTGTTAAACTACTGCAAAAATTAACAAATGCTTATAAAATACCACTCTTTCTGAGATTTACATTTAATTTCCCTATAGGGAACATACATACAATTGTACCTTGTATTAAGAACACATTGCATTAGCAGATGCTAAAGACTGTGAATTTGCAGAAATTCTTGTAAAACTGTTACTTAATTTCAGGGGAAATGATAACATATGGTAAACACAGAAGAGGCCATTAGCACAGCTACATGTGTATTACCTCAACAGTCACATTGCTGGCTATATGTAGAAGTTGTTTTACAATGTGCTAAGCCCAGACAAAGTGTTCAATAATTCAATCTTGAGAAGATCACAATGGCAGGGAGCAAAAGGAGTCTAAGTTTATATTTGCATCTTTAATATTCCTTAGAATGATCACGAAATGCAAGGTCTAGATGGTGAGCTACTGTCAAACTGAGCTACTGAGCATGAACAGCATGGTTTTCTTCACTGGTTTACTGCTTTTTATTACCAGCTAGTAACAACTTGTCTCATTCTATTTTCTCTGAGACCAGTTTTGGTTTTGATAATGGAAGTGTTCCCAGTAAGTATGAAAAGGATAATAAGCCATTCAGATACTGGCTACCACATGCTTGGATTTCACTGAACATGACCACCTCTTCCAACAAGAAATTTTGGAAGAAGGGAAATCTGCCCATTTGTCCAGGATGTTGAGTGCCTGAAAGATACCTGGAAATTTAACAAACAGCTGATAGCGCACTCTGCAGTGCACATGCAACACATACAGTGTGGTGGTGTGTGCATTTTGAATTAAATATAGCTTATAAAAGATAGTTACAGAACATAAAAGAAAAGGGAAAACAGCAACATAGGTAGGAATGCAAATACTGACCTTCTAAAATTACAAGGATTATGTGGGATGCTTCAGCCAGCCCCCAGAATGGGCAGACACTACAAGCAGAACGGGATGCTTCAGCATTGTGTTTAGGTGCGCTGGTGAACACTTACAAGGATAATAAGCTATACCTGTTTCAGTGCTTTTAAAATAGGCTTTGTATTTTTAAGAAATTAATTTTGTTTGTTTCAGAGAAGCTGTTTTATATCACATGAAATCACAATGAATCTATTACAGGGCTTACCCTCTGTTGGACCTGCTGAACCAGGCTTTACATACCATACCTACGTACATACCAGCTATGCTGGTATGAGATGCAGTCTAGCTGCAGGAGCTCTGCAAAGGCTAATTTATCCTACTGAGAAGCAACAGGGTTAATTAGCTCATGCATTTCTCACTGCTGAAGCAGTTACACTATTTCTGTTATCTGAACTACTGCTGCTGCTGTCCTCCTGGGTCTGTGTATGCTTCCCTGTGGTATACGGTTTAGACATGTTGCAGGGTTGCACTTTGCAGGGAATGAATTTGCAAGTGAGCAAATAACTAAATTTTCACAGCAGAGGGAGGAGGTCTTGAGACCTGACACGGTGATGCACTGCAGGACCTTGTGAAAAGACAGCAATGCAACTGTCCAGGTAACTGCCACAGCCCCTGCACTAGAGGGGTCTCTTACCCCTGGGATCACATTTTCTTTAGCTGTAGGCACACGCGCTGCAGTTTGCTCTCCCAGCCCTCTGCCTCCCACTCTCTTTCCTCATTCCTGCTCTGGCCATGCTGCACCCTTGTTGCCTATTAGAACAGTTAATCTCCTTCTTATCTGCAAGCCGAACCACTGAACCTAATGCTATCCACTGAAGATGTAAACATCAATTGGATTTAAGTTTGTTAATCCCATTAGGACTGTAACTCAAATATTCTTTGGCCACATTATACATACCTATGTACCTAATACAAAATAACTTCTTAAAAATACTAACTGTCCTAGTAAAAGGTGCAATTAGAACAGGGATCATTAAGGTAAATTTTATAGTAATTTGGTTTAGTGCTTTATTCACCTTACAAAACTGATTGTAGACAATGGAAGATCTTAGTCTGCCTGTAGTTGTATTTTGAACATTAGGAAGGATGCAAAGGAAATGTTTCAAACCAACCATCCCGCAAAATAAAATGTGATAAACAGATGTAGAAAACACATTGACTTAGGTAAGGAAAATTACAAGTACAAGAGAGCTTACGATGTAAAGTGACACAGTGTCTGAAGACTGCTTTACTGCTTTCTGTTGTGAACTGCTTGTTTGCAAAGCCATGAATGCAATGCCCTCTCTTTGATTATCCCCTGTACTTCTTCAGTACAGCACCAAGTCTGACAATACATTTTATTTTATAATTTTATTTTATTTTTCTTCTTGGGCTAAAATGTCAATTAAGATAAACTTGTTTGTAGGGGTTGGTATTCACAAGTCGAAGCACAAAATTAATTTTACATAAAGTATGTAATATATTTTATACTGTTGTCAGAACAGCATTTTATGGAGTGTCCTTCATGAAGTAACTTGGCACACTATGCAGCACATGAAAATTTAGTGGATATTTTATAGTACATAGGACTGAAATAAGAAAGGAGGCAGAGATTGTAAGATAGATGGAGCTGCACAAGTAGAATTACTATGAACTGTCGCAAAATAGGGTCAAGGGACAACCAAGGTCAGGTTTAGAGCAGAATTAATGGGCAAGAGAGTAGATGGATCTGAGATCTGACTTACTTACAGTGAAAAGCAGTAAACCAGTGAAAAGTGTAACCAGCTGGACAAATTGAAAAAATTTGCAGTGTCCTGTGTGTCAGCAGCATCCTTTTGCAAATCTCAGAGCCATTTTGAGGCTCAAGACACCCAGGTTAAACCCTCTGCGAGGCTAAAGAGCACAGTTCCATTGATCACAACGCGACGATTCCAATTTACCAGTTGATGATCTGACTTGCAGTTTTTCCTGATAGAGGGGATCACAGACCTTTTTATTCTATTGAAAGCACCAACTACTAGTCTCCCTCTCTTTCTTTCTCTCTCACATACATAAGCATGACAGAAGGCTGTTCTACTGAGTATTTTTCTATCATCTAATTTACTCTTAAAGACCAATTGTGAGAGAGGTGAGAAAACAAGAACTAGATACCTTCTAGCTGAGTAATGCCTGTGGCTATTGGAAGAATTTCTATCTAGAAACAAGGATAGAGTCAGACCCATGTGAGTCCAGTCCAGCATCTCCTGTCTGTGATGGTGGCCATCAACCTATGCAGGATAAATTAGGGGCCTGGGCAAACATATGACATGTGTCTTCTGAATATTATTCTAACTTTGAGTGATTTCTGAATCAGACATGTCTTGAAGTAGAGATCTTCGTTTTTACTGGGACTCATGAAATTTCTTCAGTGATTTACCCTGATGTTTCTTTCAACCAATGTAATCTTTAGAAAGTAATTTGTGACTTGACTACATAAATACATGTTATATGAAGAAATATTTCATCATTCTACATTATGCAAATATGTGTTGCTCTGATCCTAGCTGTGCAATTTGTTTTCTTCCCCTCTCTCACTCCCTTCCCCCTTTGTATTGGAAGAAGCAGTGAACAATCAATCTCTATTCATTGTCTGCTTTCCACTTACAACATTATAGACCTTTCTCTATTCAGCCTTCAGTTGTCTTTTTTTCAAATAGAAAACTACTAATCTACACAGTTGCTTCCTTTACAAAAGCTGTTCCACACATTTGATCATTCCTGTAGCCTTTCACTGTATAATATCCATCTACACAGTATGCTTTTTGAGACGAAAAAGACTCCGATTTATGCAGTGGCATAATAACATTGTCTGTTCTAGTCTTTATTACTTTTCAATCATTTCTAACACTAAGTTTGCTTTCTGAGCACTGAGCTGATGTTTTCACAGAGTTATTTATTATAATATGAAAATCTCATTTCTACGTGACTGTCAGTTGAAAGACCTTCATTGCATAATAATGTTAGGATAGTTTTTTTCTCCTGACTGCATCATCTTTGCTTACCTGCATTGAATTTTATCCGTGACTTCCACACTAAGTAACTTACTGCCCAGGGTCCTCTGCAGTTCTTCAAAAGCATAGGCTTGACATCCATCCTTAATAAGTATAACAAAATCACTATAATAGGTGCATGCACTATCCTTTTGGGATAAAAATTGTTTAATGGCACCCGCACTTATAGAAACAAATGCTATCTGGTGACTGTTTATTTTTTGGAGATTCTTTCTATTTGACTGAAAAACATTCATTCAAAATGAAAAGAATAATTACCTGGACACTATGATGCAGAAGCAGAACATTCATTCCAAAAGTGATAAAAGAAAATATTTTTCTATGGACCATGACCTCTTCCCCAGTGATTCTCTAACCTAGTAGCTAAAGCAAGAAATGAGGAATTACAAAATCTGGATTTGAATTCCATTGTTCTTTGTTGGCTAAAGTTTGGATAAATATTTTTCTCATCCTCTGCTTTCTTCCTATTTATGTACATATGGTCATTTAACTATGAATTAGTCTGAGGTCTTTGGAAAAGTGAGCATATATTTATTTTGTTATTTATTTTACTAAATAATGACTTTTTATTTTTTCATAAATAATAGAGAGATGCTGCTGGAGGAGAAAGGCAATTTGAATTGTTGTTTAAAATACAAATTTTTATTTGAGGGGTGTGCTCTCAACATCATTAAGATATGAAATGATGGAATAAGCAAAATGCATGATCAGGTTCAATAACTCACAAGTAATTCCCTCACAAGTAATACTGTGGTACCTGAATACTCTTCCTGCCCAAAATTTTAAATTTTTATCCCCAGGTAAATTACAAATTTTATCTAAAATTCTGAACTTATTTGAAAACAAATTTGAAAATAAATACTGAAAGTTTTTTTAAAGGAAGACATTTAATTTGGATCTCATTAGCCATCCTGTCGAAGCATCATTGAACGTATTGATTTTTCTGTGGTGATTTTGATAGTATCACTTCACTTTTTAGCCTGACTTCCTAAGGAAATATCTTAATCATCAGCCTGTAAAATATTTTAAAACATATTTTAAAATGGATCAGTAATATTAAATTCCCACAAAAGTTGTGAAAAAGCCTGTCAGACAACCTTTTTAAAGGAAAGGATGAAATTTGAACTCATTGTATGTTACACAGCACAAAGTCCACATTAAAAAAAAATTAGGGATGCCCAGATGTTGGAAAAGGCTTCATTTATGCTATTGTTTTTTAATTTTATTCTCTATACTAATTTTTCAATATTTTCTTAAAAATAGAATCCAATATACAGTGTTAATTTTTCTCACATGTTAGGATCGCATATTGGTTAATGAGTGGTATCTTCACAATGCTTTCCTTAGTTACAATCTCTCATGAAGCATACATGCTCTGAAAAAATCTTTTTCTGTTAGTTCTAATGCTCATGAAATGCCTTGTTACATTGCATTTTGCAATACAAAATATATAAAAGATAGAACTATTAAGTCAAAACAAAAAATCTCTTCAAAGTGTTTCTGTAGTTAGTTTTGAAAATTTCAAATAAACTGCTACTTTGTTGAAAGACACTGCAACAAAATGTCTCTTCACCAGAAAAATTTCCAACCACATTCTGCAATAACTTTGGTGATATTGGCCTTCTCTGCCCAAATAGCACAATTCTAAGAAAGTGCAAATACTTCCCTTGAGTGTCATCAATGTCTAGGTTAAATATGGAGTATAGAGATAGGAAACATAAATTCCTTTTTGGCTCAGGAAGAAGTAAGACTGCACAAAATCGGAGACATTGAGGATATTGTTATTAAATACTCCTGAAACCAATTTCCCTTGGAGGCATAAAAGATTTCTATTTGATACATGTTCCAATGCAATGGGTCCGGCACTACGCTGTCTAGGAGAAAAGAGGAAGAGTAAGCATGGAAGCACGAAAGTCTTACAGAGAAGACAGAGGATACCATTTTGATTTTCTCATTCAGGTTTTAGTAGTTACAATGCACAGAAGCTATGAGGCACATCAAGGCAATGTAACTAGTCAAACGAAACAGGTAGAATTAGCGATCAAGTTCTCTGTATCTGTAGGTATCTGGAACATTAAAATTTTATCTCAGATTCCATATCCAATGGTATAACTTTCTACTGTATTTTCATATGCGGTGATGCCCGTGTGCATTGAGTTTTCTTCTTTTACCTTTTTAATAGCTAAAAACGAGACAAGTTCAGTTTGAGCAATTTGAATGAGATCACAAGATAAATTTGGTTCCCAGCTTCGGGATACACAATTGATATAAAATGTCAGTGACAGGAAAATAAGTTACAGATTTAAAAATCAAAGCTAAACAAAGCAAGCTTTAGTAAAAGCTATGTGATTTCTGTTCTTTTCTAGCTCTTTGCTTTGTTTCCCACCCAGTCGCTAAAAGCTTATAGGCCTGTTCATTATGAAAAGGTCAGGCTAATCCTCCCTAGCCACCTCTCACCATGCACAAGTGCTGTGCAGCAGTATGAGTGGTAGAAATATTCAGCTTGCCTCAGCAGGCTTTTACTTGGCTTTCAAACACCTAACCAAAACTGGCATTTTATTGCCCCTATTAATTATGTCTCTGTTAAAACTGATCATTGTGGTTTAACCACAGTCGGCAACTAGAACCACGCAGCCGCTCACTCACACCCCAATCCCCAACCTCTGTTTTCCCCTGAGAAAGGGTGGGGAGAAGAGGGAAAAAGGGGGGGAGGGGGGAAGGGAGAAAAAAAACCCTCATAGGTTGAGGTGAAAACAGTTTAAGAGAAATAAAAACAGAAAAGGAAAGATAACAATAATAATCATAATGATAATGACATGGGCCACTGTCACTGCCTGGTGAAACTACACCTTCCCGAGCAGTGATCACAGATTCCTGCCCCCTGGCCAACCCCCATTTATACCCTGAGCATGACATCTCTGGTGTGGAATATTTCATTGGCCGTTCCATCCTTCTGTCTATGATTCTATGGGAATCTGGAAAACGTCCTTGAATAGTGTAAACATCAATTAGCAACAAATAAAACCAATAGGTATTATTGACATTCCTTGCACAGCAATCACTAGAAAGAAAATAAACACTTTCCCAGCTGAAACCAGGACATCATTGCACACATCTTGGGTCTTTCAAATGTTTATGCCTATGCCATCTCCTACACCAACACCCAGGAAGAGTGTGTCTATACCAGTTACTGGAATGATTAAAACTCAGTAATGAACTGCATAGTTAAATAAATGCATTATTTCAGAATTACATTTACCTGAGAGTGTCTTGAAAAGGAAAGAGGTTGGAGAACTTGACAGAGAAAAATCCAATTAAAAACATCATGGAGCATTTAAAAAATGAGAACTGTTTTTCATCTCCAGCCCCCATGTGGGGAGGGGCATGAGTATGTTTTTCATCTCCAGCCCCCATGAGGATCTCATCATCAACAGGGCCCTTAAAAGGATTCTGACAGCTCAAGTGCATTACTGTCAAGGTGAAAGATAGCCAAGAAAATATTAGAGCATTTAGATACATTATCAAAGATTTTCACTAAACAATATAGGATTCCCAATTTGAATGAATAAATTATTTTTTTCCATATAGCAACAGATCACTTTCAAGGCTTTGGCAAGCAAAATAAAACAACCATAAACAGCTCTTCTATCTTCTCATTTCCCTTTAATTAAGGTAAGAACTCCTTTCAGGAGCTCTACAGCTCGCAAAACCAGATTGAAAAAAATATAAACTAAGAAACTCAGAGTTATGGTCAAGCTGAAAAGGACTTATGATTTCTGAAATTATGGATGTTCAGAGGAAGGATGTCTAAAGGACTTTAATTAAACTTAGAAAGTTTTCAGTTTCCTACATCCCTTTTCTTTGACTAGAGAACCAACACCACCCACCAGAAGAGTATTGATTATATAATTTCCTTTAAACAAACACTCATGGTTAAAATATGATGCATTGACACATTGTTTCTCCAAGAACTACAGATATTTACATGTAGTATAGGACTGTTTTGCACTTGAAAGTGTGCAGATTCTGTGTAGATTAACATTTGAATGATTACCTGGATGCACCTGGGTGTGCTTTTTGAAGGGAGTTAAAGCCTAGGGAGTCTAGGGAGATGAGTCCCAGAAAGACCAAGAAAAAGGTTATTGTTAGTACATTACTTTGAAATCAAGAGTTGTAGATTATTTCAGGCTTTCATTATGTATGATTGTGCATAGTTAAAGAAAACATAAATTGACATAAATAGGTGTGGTAAATACAATCTTAATGTACTATCTGGATACAGGCAATTAGGCAGCCTGACAGGTTAGATGGACTAAGTAGTTTCTTATTTTTATGGGAGATTTTGTAAATGCTGTGAATTTGATTACTTGCTTATGCTTTTCTTCAGAAGTCTTTCTTTTTCTTTTCTAATTCATGAGAGTTTCTTTTGCACTGACTCACTGGTCCCTTCTTTCCTTGTGTCTTCTGAACCCAGTGTGCAGGAATATTCTTTCAATTGTCTCATGGCTAGAAGATGCATGTTCTGCCTGTGTACCTGGCATGTTCATTTGTTAACAGTATGGTTAACGTAGATTATTGTCTTAGTATATTATACTATTTTAAAATACATGTCCGAATTTAAAGTTCTGACCTACAGCTTTGCACACATTTAAATTACTGTTCAGTTAATTTTGAAAGAGAAGAGCTCCATCAGTTCTAATAGAAATTACATTTCTTTTGTTTCCTAATATTGTTATTACGGAGTTTCAGACCTGAATTTCTTGTTATTGCTGTATTAAGAAATTGGCAGTCTATGTCAGATCAGAACAAGAAGTAGCATCACACTCACAAGGTGTCTCACTCCTGACCTGGAAGAATACCGCTGGGATGAAATAATCCATCTATTCATTCAGTTTTTGGAACTTCTTTTGAAACAGCAGAAAAAGCTACTAATTAGCACTAACAATGATGGTGTTATTTTTGTTCTGGAATCCTCTCCTAATGAGATTTCCTTTCAGCTTGCTACAGTGCAGTGCCTGCATTAAAGTGTTCACTGTATGTAGCAGCTTTGAAACTTCATTTTGAAAAAAATTCATTGAAGTGGCAGCCCCCCCTCCCAGCCACAAAAATTGAAATTTTGAACACTAAGTAAAATATTAATAGGATTTAATACAAATTAATAGATACAAAGAGAAATGAAGACCTTAGAAACCCACTTATTTTTGTGACTGTTTTGCTAGTTTATTGGAGGGAGAAGGGGTTGCCCTAGTCCTGAAAGAAAATCTCTGTGAATTGTCTTTCATGTTTAACATATGTGCATCCTGTAATATCAATATATAGTGGATGCATTTGCAGAACATTTGCTATCACTTGTGTGCAAAGGAAAACATAACATAAAGGAACATGCTGAATTTTAATTTGATGACCAATATGCTGCAGCACAAGCATATTGCAAGCTGGGGTAGAAAGAAAGATGCAGAAAAGCAGAGAGTGCAGGCAGGTTTTCATAAAACCTTCATGGATTGCCACAGCATTGCAGCAGAATGACCTGCCGCATGGAAGGGGCTGTGTGGCATCTGTCTGTGCTGCTGTCTTGATACAGGCAATGATGCTGCGAATGAGGAACTGTGGAGGTTTTATTTTGTAGTTCAGGTTCTCTGAGATTTGCATATTTAGAGCTTTTGACTACCTAATGGAGCTGGAAATGAAAGGAGGGCTGGAGTTTGTTAAAAACTATATGAACTTTTATTGGTTTCGACATCTTAGGAGCAGACCATGTCCTATGTCAGCTTTCTTCAGCATTAAACAAAGATTTTGCCTCATAGTACGACTTAAAAAAGCAAACCTCATCTATTTAGTTCTTTTAATGGGGTATAATCCTTCACGTGATTACAGTGGTATGTTCAAGACCTAAAAGCTCAGTGCTCTTATCCAACCATTGTAGTCTTCATCAGTGCTAAAATAATTATAGCAATGTAGCATTATATTGAAGACAGGGTTATTAACTGATGGTAGAACAGAATCTGAACTAGTCATCAGAACAAGAACTTCTTTAAAAGTTAAATTGAAAATATGCATGTTTTTTAATAAATATATTTATATGTGTTCAAGGATAGACAGAAAGAAATAATGCCACCTTTTTC
Source organism: Scolopax mira (assembly GCA_004320125.1). NCBI lineage: Eukaryota > Metazoa > Chordata > Aves > Charadriiformes > Scolopacidae > Scolopax > Scolopax mira. Next base: position 52,219 of record BJBW01005331.1, on the reverse strand, counting down.
AATAAGCATCCAAAACCATTGTAAAAATAGATATGTCGTTATGGAGGGAGCACTGTGTTGGAATTATAAACAAGTTAAGAACACTCTTGATTAATCCTTACTTTAAGAAATGTTTGTATGGTTTTGTTGAAACCTCCATATTTGGCCCTTTAAATCTCCTTTTAGTTGTTTAAAATACAGTTCAACTGTGAAAGGAGGCACAAAAGGGCATGACATATTGACATAGAAAGATGTGGATCACTGGGTCTCATGAATTTCCATACCTTATGTCAGCAAGTTGTTCTTGAAAATTCTTTTTTTTTCCCAACTGCCAACACTTCAAGTTCAGCTTAGACCCTACCAGTCACACTGTCTTCTTTCCATCGTATACACATTCACCACAAACAAATATTCTGTGGGCTAAATTATGCTCTCATCTACACTTGCACAGCTTCACTACTCTCAGGTTATGTCTGTAGTGACACTTGTGCAATTCCATTAGCCTTTCAGTGCTATAGGTCATTGTCACCAGGAGCAACATCTGAAGCTAATGGGATCTCCCTGCAGCCCTATAGAATGAAAGTTGCATGGCAACATTTTTGTAGCTGGTAGTTATGCATTAGATGATAAAAACGCATTTCAGTTGTCAGTGTCTACTTATTTTTGTGGTGCTTGCAGGAAAATATTGTTTATAAATTACCAGATTTGAATGAGTGACAACACTCATTCAAGCCATGTAGTATCTTGCTTACCTTAGTGAGTCAAAATACTGTTCAACACAAGTAAGGTTCTAGAATGTGGCCCAAAGTCAATGAAAGTGATGTAGAAATCAGGGATATGCAGTACATGTGTAATCTCCCATGTATTCATTTTCAACATCAATTTTTTCCAACAAACTACATTTAAAAGAATGTAAGCACAAACTTAATTTAAAGACTTGAGGTCCTGTTAAAGTAATTTATCCCTGTTGCTGTAGCAGACCTCCTTTGGGCACTTCCAACACTTCCAAGTAAGTTATTGCTAACAGAATGGTTCGTTTTGTGGCAGGTGTGACTACAGTTAGAGAACAAACAGGGTGTTGCTTGTTTTCATAATAAAGGGAACAAAAGTATCACAAGGGACAACACATCTTTAGATTTAAGACCTACAGACTTTCAGCAGCCTGAACTAGAGTGAACAGAATTATAAATATTCTCTTATTTGCTGGTAAGGGACTCTAATAAAACCTGCCGTCTGGATACACCTAAAACAATAAGCCTGTTTTGCAGTCTGGTTTCCATATATTCCTTCCCCTCACCCTACTAACATTCTACTTCCCCAGTCAGTGCTGCTGACCACCATGCCTTCAGGCTGTTCAGCGACAGGTCTTTCTTGATATAGGGGGAGAAATTGGGGCTATATTCTCAATAGCAATTTCTCCAAAAGTCAGAGTGAGGAGAGGATGCTCACTGCTGAGAAAATCAGGCCTGAACAGTAAAATTTGGAAAGCTATGAGTGATGAAAAGAAGGTCTGAAGCTTATTCAAGCACTGCTTCCATTATGCTATGGCTATATTTTCTGGATGAGCTTGTGGTAGTGATGAGTGATGAGTAGGCAATTCAGCATTCCTGGGGAGAACCCTGAAGGCTGTCATTGCTCTGACCTTCTTTGACACCCTGAATCTGACATATATGCACCAGATAATCATTTAAAAAGCCATGCGAAAAAAATCAAGCATGATCTTGAGATGTTGCAAAAAGAATAATTGTAATACTAAATGTAAACATTAAATAGGAAAGAATAATTCAATTCTTAAAATAAAGCAAATCTCTTAAATGAGAGAAACTGGAAATATCACAGTTAGATATACATTGAATTGAAATGATGCTCTGTGAAATCAGATAATTTTGGGGAGTGATAGTGATGGGAATCCCTGGTTGCTGAGATGAGCAAGCTTAACTACACTAGTCAGTTGAATTGTTTTACGATTAAATAATTGTATGAAACGCCACTGCTTTTATTAACTTATACATCTTGAGAAATGTAGACACCATGAGATATTTCAGTATATATGTACTCTATCAAGAAAATTGAGTTATAGATTAGGTGTCAGTGATCTACCTAGAAATTATGTTTCAAAAACATACTTATGTATCCTACATGCAGTAGTAAAATGAGCAACTATTCCTTTATCAACTTCTTTACTGGCAAAAAGCACAATTTGTGAAGTTAAAACAAGCCAAAATAGCAAGTAGAAAAAGCTATGAAAAGAAGAATTCATTTGAACCCTGACAATTTTGGACTCAATAATCCTAGCCTGGGCTCCAGAACAGCTTCCTAATATGGTAGTATTTGATATGCTTTGCAGAAAATTGATCTTCTGGCAGGATTTTTCAGGAAAACTTGTATCAGGGAAAAAGACACTAGTGTTCTGATCATTTATACTGCAATTCAGGAATAAAATATGAATTAAATCTATTCTAGAAAACACAGTATGTAAAACATAAAAACAGAAGACTGTATCACCTGATTGACAGATTGTCCCGAATTGAGGAAATAATCCTTTGAGCCCTGGATTAAGGCTCTGGAATTCTTTGCCTTTGCTATCAGTCTTTTGGATAAATCACATCTCTTCCTTGGATCTCTTTTTGCCCTGAAAAATAAAAGATAATTACACTGATTTATCAATGAGAAATGCTATAAAACTCTAGTTAATCTAGCCAACAGTTTTTTCATTCATTCAATTTAATAGGCAGGATTTTTCCTGCCTATAGGATTTGGTTCACATTTTTTGCCAGAAGGAACAAAATATTATCATCAGAGTTAAACCAGAGTAAAAAAGCAACCAGTTCAACAAATACAGGCAGAATATTGCTGCAGGATAAGCTTCTGGTACTTCCTATGTTACGTGATATATCTTATTTTCCAGCTGAGAGAGTCTTATCCAAACCCACAGAAGTATAGATAATTCTTTTCTTTGTTTCCACTGAGCATTGGATCCAAAGTCACATTAAATAAGATGAATAGAAGGTTTCTGTTAGTGATGACTACCGGGGACTGATAAAAGAAAAAACCAGACAACTGTATGGTCCTTGTGTGACAAGGAAAAGAAAGAGGCCAACAATTAATTTATGGACACTGTTGCGTTGCATATAGTATTCTTTATAACATTCAGTCCTGAGGCTGTCTATTATACATGGATATCTTATGCATTATGCTTTCATTTCATAAACTTTATAGGTACACACAGGCAATTGAGGGAAATTCTTTTAGGGATTCTAGCCTACTCCTCATTGCTGACGGAGTTTTTTTCCTAGGCTAGGGTCACTCCACTGATCTCGTTTGCACCAGAGTTAGTTATTGGAGAGCGTCAACTGTAAAGTAGAAGTAGAAACTGAGAAAAGTTCTAAGCTTTTACAGGGCTGTGAAATGAACATCCATGTATACCTGTGGAAGAATCATGAAAGTCACTGAAAGAACGGACTTTGTACCTATTTGCAACTTAAATGGATATTTATATTTGTGTAAACTAGGGCGAATATGGTTGTCAAAGCTGCGAGCCTGACTTATAACCTTTCAGGGCAACAAATTAAAGAGCATAAAGTAAGAGAAAGTCATATCCAAAGCTATTAATAGAAGATCTGGAAAAAAAGAAGGAAACATTTTTTTCAAACGAATTAAACTGTATTACAGAAACAAATAATTTGATTGGAACTAGACAATCTTTAAGGGTCCCTTCCAACGCTAACCTTCTCTGATTTTATGATACCTTTCTACAGGTATCTTTCTTTCTCCCATTCTATCTGAAATAGTTTAGAACAGCTTAAGAAGAGCTGATTCACAAAATTAAGTAAAATTAAGTGCCTTAGCAGGCTTTAATCTTTGGAAAATATCCTTTAAAGTGCATTTGCTCATTTCTGCAGATTTGCATGTTGCTCATGTTATCCTTGGACTGTGCCCAGTTGCCAGAAAGTCTTTCTCCGTTTCTGCAGATTGGCTTTGCAACTGTTACTGTTCCCTCTGTTCTGAAGGTATGGCTAATAAAAAGGACAGATGTAAATGTGGTCACAATCAACCTTCATAACAGTCCTGTGATTTATGGGAAAAAATATGGTGACATTGTTTTCCAACCTCCAACAAAAAAGAAGAGGAATAAGTACAATGTTCTTATGTAAGTGAGCATATATCAAGAAACAGAGCTCATTACTTACTCTCATATGGATCGTTTACATTATGTTCGACTTAAGTCTACCCAAGTAAACACATGTGCACACCCCCCACCCCCCACCCCCCATCTTTATCTGTTTTTTTGTCTTGTTCAAACAATCAAGGATTCTGCCTGACATGGCATCTTTAAGGGCATTATTAACTTTTGGGGGGGAGTTTCTTTTTGATTGCTGCATCACTTTGATACATCTAAGGAAAAATATTTTTACTGTTTGTTTTTTATTTCAAGATGTGGAAGGGAGGAACTGAAAACTTCTGGGTTTACTCATGGGTTTTTCAGTACTTTGAAGATACTGGATTCTCCTTTACAATACTATCAAGGTTAAAAAAAAAAGGTTGGAAAACATTATGATTCATATGTAGGTACTCCAATGTACTGCTGCAGGGATTTCTGAAGTGGAATTAGAGGACAATCTTTAAGTTCTGCATTTAAACAGAAAAAGGTAAACTATTTTAAAAGAACGAACAAGTTTTGAACTGAGTGATCAAAAGAGGAAAATGCACATGGCACTAACACTGTGTCTGACTGTCAGATAGCTCATGCAGTGTTCATATTCATTTGTCATTTTTTTCAATTGCTCTCAAAAACCCAAGGAAAGAAAAAGAAGCTCACTGAATAATTTAAAGCAGTTCTCTCTTTTCAGTCATCACTCCTTTTGTTCTTGCATGTATCTATAACCTCACACTAGTCATTTTAATTTATCTGTGGTTAATATAACCATCTCAATGTCTAAAGCAGTGGGAGAGCAAAATGGAAAAGAAATATTTATAACATTTTAAGGAAAAAAGAAAAAAGAAGATAAAAATCCTCTAATCTGACTAAAGCTTTACAAAGAATTGAGTGATGCAAAGAGTTCCTTTGCAAGAGATCCATTAGTTTGCTAGCCATTACCAACTAGAGGGGGCATCAAAAGAAGAATATAAAATGAATAGCTTTTTATTTAAGACTGGCATGTTTGTAAGGTTATTTTTTTACTCTCCTTTGATATATATCAGACTTCTAAAATGCCCTGTTTCTGGAGACTTACCCAATATGATTAGTGTCATCATCTGTATTACAATAGTACCTCAGAAGCCAGAAGTTAGATCAGCAGCCTTTTGTACTAGACATTGTATGAACAGTACTTGCCTTAAAGAGCTTACCAAACTAAAAAAGAAAATCCTAAAGATAGGAGAAGGGTAATATTAGTCTTCTGTAATAGGAACAATGACAGAAAGACTAATTTAAAATGTCTGGGGAAAAAGCCTAAATGCATGGAGAAATTGAAACACCTTCTGAGACCCAGCTCTGCTTCGATGAGAAGATTCTTCTTCTCTGAGGTACTTTATCACCCAATTTACAACTTGCAGTAATTTCAAAAGAAACATTCTTCATTTTAGAACCAGACTCACGTCCATTCCATAGTAATCAGTTTTGTAAATTCACAACAAAAAATGTGGTGTCAGGAATGTGAGAGATTAGTCAGTATTAGTAGAAGTAATTGTATTTTGAGACAGGTCATCTAATAACCAAAGAAAGGTTGTGTGCATGTCTACTGGATTCTAATTCCGAGCACAAATACAGTAAGTGCAAGTAAATCTTTTGCAGAAAATACTCTGTCCACATGGTTCATTTCTGTAATTCCATATGAGTTGTATACAGCAGCACTGTTCAGGTTCACAAACAGCAACAGAAGCACAAAGCATCCAGCTTTCATTTCAGCCTCTATTCCAGAAGTCAGGTATTGTGAGGAGATGATACACAGAAATCTTCATGCATTGAAGTTGGCATACTTTGAATTATGTCAGAAAATAAAAGAAGTGACAAAAGGGTGAAAGAAAATGATTGTGAGTTTAGTCAAGTTAAACTGCGACTTCAGAAGAGGCATGAAAAATGAAGATCAAGGAAAGTGGTAATAAGATAGAAAAGATGCTTTAATAAAAACAGAAGCTTATGTTTATGAAGTTGCTTAGGCTTTTTCCACAGGAAGGTCAGGAGGTTGCATGATCTATATCTGCATTGCTTGGAAAGGATCTTGAATTTCATTTCTTGATATCATGAAGGTATTTTTAACACTCTTTACGTGCCTTTGTTTTCACATACTGCAGCTTCAGATATGGGCATGGCCAGGAGATATAGTCTGTCTTTTTGCAGGGTAATTATTCATGCTGAATATTACCTTTGGATAAATTGAGTTATCATGTCTGGGGAAATAGGAACAAAGAAAGGAATGAAGGGACCAGCTCTTCATATATCTATATATAGAGAGAGAGAAAGAGGGACTAATTTTTTTTAAGCAAATGAAAGAGGATGTATTTTACTTCTTTTGGAAGCTTACTAATGAACTAAAGAACAGATGTATCTATGAGACTGTCATCAACCCCCTGAGTAGCAATGATTTGAAACAGTTTGTCGTATGTACTTGATCCTGATTAAAATAAGACAAATTAACAAGTTTCACCTCTCTTGATGGAGAACAGATAACTGTCATTCGCTTGTTCTTCCATCATGGACTAATTCTTTAATTTTTTTTAGTTCCAACTAGATAATTTCAAAATTTATTAATATTCAGCAGTAGGATAAATGCAAACCCCTGCTCTGGCACTTTAATGCTCCTTCTCAGCTGCAGGAAGCCTCTAGCCCTAAGGCACTAATGGGCCTTGATTGCCCTGAGTGGTTCCACCTGCCTCCCCACACCTGCTGCCCAAGGGCAGGGCTCCATTTAAGCTCAGGTGTGAGGGCTCCCTTTTCTTCCCATGCTCTGCTGTGAGTCTGGCTGTTCCTAGTCCTGCCGCTGGTTGTTTATTGCTTGGGTTAGTCTTGGCCCTGATTTGCTACTGTGCCTTTGCCTGAAGACTTCAGGGCTGTGGCTGGAGCCTGCTGCTGTTGGGGACCTGCTGTACTGGCCTGGCTGGGGTTCCCCTGGCTGCACCCACTGGTGAGTTTCCTCCTGGTGGGGGTGGCCTCAGGCCACTCATGTTGATGGATATGGCCCTGTGTCCCAGAAGGTTTCTCTGAGTAATGCAGAACTTTTATTTGCCTTCTAAGAAGGCCTACTTCCTTTGCCTCCTATAAAGTACAAATGAAAAACTCCAGGGCTATTTATTTCTGAAGCGTCCACGCAAGAAGAAAGTGAGACTGTTATATGATTTGTTGACCAGGTAACATTCTTCTTTAAAAGGACTAAGCCAAATAAATAGTAATTTTTCATAGGCTCGAAGTTTCCTGTAACATGTGAAATGGGCAAATGTCCTGTGTTTCTATATGTAGAGAAGAAAATAAAATTAATAGGGACACTTTTAAACTTGGAAGTAGAAAGATTTTCCATGGCCATTGATGATGTTGTTATCAATTGCTGAGGTATTTGGTGGTTTTTTTTGCAACTACCATTTTATTTGAGTAACTATATAAAAAAGTTTTTGTTTGCCTTGTAGCCCAGGATGATGTGTGGTGGTTTTTTTTTTTTTTAGCTAAAAATCAAAGTTTAAGATGTGGTTTCTCTTGGGTGGCATTTGTAATGCAGTCTGACTCCCTTCTATGTGCATGTCAATGCATGTTTTATGGAGTCATGCTCTTAAAACTAGAGCCACTGCTACCGTGAAGTGGATATTGTGCTCTTTTTAGTTAGAGATAATAAAATATATTTTAAAAGCCTTTTTTTTCCTGCACGTGTAATTGAGGTTTTAAAATTATTCGTATGATAGTGATAATGCAAAGTCCTGATATTATTAAACCTACACACTAAGATGTTTTAAAAAAAAAAAAAAACAAAACCAGAAACTTCTGTAAGAAATCTGATCTTCCACCAAGAATCTCATTAGTAGTACAAAGCAGAATTGCTGTTTATTCATTGATAGGCACCTCTTTAACACACTTATTGGAAAAATTTAACTCTTCTGTAGCATCCAGGATTTGAATCTATTTTGGAGACACTTTTTCCCAAGTATTTTCTATTGGTTTGTAATTTTTTGTGCTACTAGGAAGAAATGAGAGATGCAAAACCCATAAATCACACTTTTTAGATTGAATTATGTCTGAGATTCTTAGAGTGGAAAAAGCAAATGAAAAAGTAGTATGTTTTTTCTTCCATATTTCTTTCTTTCTGTAATCTAGCAGCTCACATCAGCCAGGCCTCTCCATTACAAATGGACATTTAAGAAACCTATCTGTGACAAGATGCTAGTCAGACAATGGGAGTGCAAGACAAATAGCTGAATTATAATGCCAGACTTCAGGAAAGCACACTCTTGTCTTACTTGGGGATCTTCTTAGCAGGATCGCAGGTGAATGGGACTGGAGGGCTTAGGGGGTCCAGGAAAGCTGGGCAATCTTCAAGAACAGCCCCCTCAGGGCACAGGAACTCTGTTGTAATGGATTTATAATTATAAACTAGCAAGGGATGTGAAAATCCAGAAGAAAGGCTTTTTTTTTTTTACATATGTTGACAACCAAGAAAAATTGGGCCCTCAGCTTAATGGTGCAGGAGACCAAGAGATGAAACATGTGTAGATTGGTAGACTGAATTAAAAAAACAACAAACAAGCTGTAGTTTGGGTAAAAACACAGAAAACTTTAATTTGTTTTGTTTTCAAAATTTAATTTCACTCACTGTCAAACTGAAAAATTAGTATCTATTTTCAGATTGTCTCAGCCTATCAGGATTTTTTAACTGACTCAAAACATTAATTCAACTCTGTTCAAGATCACACTACAGTTTGATTTCTTGGTTGGATGCATGTGCTTGTTGTCCACTTATTTGAACTCTTCACTGCCTCCTATGTATCAATGACAATGTTTTAGCAGAATCACTTCCACCTGTGTGCATCAGCTGGTGACAAGGAATGTTGTCCACTCAGTCATACTTAAATTCTATGCTACCATTGTTTCTTTTCTCAAGACACATTTAAGCTTGCATGTATTGAAATGGTGAAAATTCTTGCGCAAATTCAGGTGCCTGTTGCCATTAATAGTATTCCAGAGTCATCAAGGGCTCCTACTAAAAATGTATCTCTTTTTTTTGGGTTAAACTTCAAAGTCCTGGAAAAGTGCTATTCTTCTGGCAGTTGTAGCATTGGTAGAGTTATGATTATACCACCCAGTAGTGTAGCATTTTCAATCACTTTGTTGAACTAAAACCCAACAGCTTATTAGTATCTTGCCAGCAAGTATCAATTTTGAGTTGTGATGTCCTCTTGTTTAACAAATACATAAAGTGCAAAGAAGGTTCCTTTAGCTTTCTCTTTAGGGAGTCTCACAGAAGAACAAGGACTTTTGCATTCTATTTTCAATGAAGTCAGGTTTTATTGCAGCCCTTTGGGTCATGCAAGGAACTGCTGTGTCAAATCTCTTAAGACAACACTGTGGAAATTAATGCAGTAGGATGACCTGAGTAAAAATTAAAGTTTTCAATAACTGCTCTCAGCACTGAATAAAGCAGTAAATTAATCCTCTGTGCTCTTATTTGGTAGCATTAACTAAGGTCTGTGGATTAAACTACACTTGGGTGAGCTGCTTTGTTTAATTTGTGCCCTAGACAAAGGCAGATTTTTTTTTTGTTTTGATGAGCCAAACTCTGGGAGGTTTCAAAGAGCACTGGAGTTTCACTTCAGCAATGCTGCCTTGTTTCAGCAGAGTTGGTGCTCAGTTTATGGAATTCTGTGAGAAGGTTTTCTCCAGTTGATCTTGACCTCATAGAAGTGATGCAAAAGGACTGCATCAGGTGTGCTTTGCAGCATATGACTTTCAGTGTTCAAAAAATCCCTAGATGCTGCACAAGGTTGAAGGCTTAGTGAGCTACTCACTGTCCCAAAAGCATGGATACTACAAAGTTGGACTATAGCTTGGTGTGAGTGGCCATATCCTATGTATCCAGTTTAACACCTTTGTCTGCTTGTATAAAGCTGCAGAGTAGGATAAAGCAAAATGGAGTTGAGCCAATGGTAAGCTTTACCTGATACAGCAGTTTCTCTGCCTTCCTACTGTAATTTAGAGCAGGCCTTGGGGACTTTTTTTAATTATGCAGAGTATCTTTATGGTGTTTGGCTGTCTAGGCTGGAGGGGATTGAATTATGGCACAGGTCCCTTTCCTACTTGCTGAACAGGTGTAGTATGGATTCAGACTCATTATGGCTGAAATTCTAATCCTGAAATATTTTTTTATCCAGTTAGTGTGAAATTCAAAGTTAGTCTCAAATATGTATTTATAGGGCATAAGGTTAGGGAATAGAGTTATAATTTTGCATAGTGACAGCTTCAAAACAGTCTCTGAAGTAGTCAGAATGGGAGATGTACAAAATTATTTGGTTTTGGATGTGGTAGGGGTAAGATCTGTTTTTATAATTTTTCACCTAGGGTTTTAAAGATAACTATTTAAATGTGTTAGCAGAAAATCCGTAAGTTGTAGAAGTGAAACGGTATGGCTTAATGAAAAAAAGGTTCTAATTTCTGAACAAGCAATCTTCAAATAAGAGTGTGATGGAGTAATAGGTAGGAGCTTAGTATATGGCAAATAGTAAGGGGAAGAAAAAAAGCCTGTTTTAATTCCATCCACTTATCATTCCTCACAACTGTTGCTGTAATTTCCTATAGTCAAGTAACATTTTAAAAATATTCTTAATCTTCATGATCTCTAACAAAACACAAAATTAATGAAGTACTGCAGAAAGGTGCCTTCTGAACCCTGGATCAGCAACTCCTTGTCCCATTGAGATAGTGCCAGTCTGGAATATCTAAAAGCTGCTTAGAGAGGTATATTGAGGCAAAGACTATACATAACTTGGCAGAAAGCTTCCTATCTGTCCCGCTACCGGGGATAGACCTGTTTGAGGGTCTATACACATTCAGATATGAACTTCTTGCCCATTTTCAGATTCTTTGCTTGTGAGTTCACAGCTGTCTATGCAGGAACCATCAGTAGGCTAAGTACTCTAAATGTCCTACTTCACTGCTACAGTCTTCTAATGGGATTGTATTGAGTTAAGAGGAGACAGCAGAAAGTATTAGCTGCACCTTTCCTAGAACAAGAGATGAATCCTATATTCAGCCTTTGTGAGCATGTCTGCATCTGTCTCTCATTTTGTATGACACAGATTGGTCATGTGGTATAGTACAGACAACATGATTGCAGATGGATTACCAGATCTGAAGAAAATATGAATATTTAATAACACTTTTTTGAGCTTTAGTCAGAAATCCTGCAGTGATACTGGAGGAGCCTAAACAGAGCCATCTTATCCCTGTTAGCAATGTTTGAAAATACTAGAAGATACTTGTCTATATTGGATGCTGCTCTGTAACTTAGAAACCTTCTTTTGAAACCTGAAATGAAGACTTCCAAGTTTCTTATTCAATATTAGGTTTTTAAAAGAATACTTTTTATACTTTCCCCAAGAGAATTGAATGGATATCAAACTGCCAAAATGGAAAGTACAAAATGCAGGTGTCTGCTCTGTCTGAAGGCTTCAAAAGATATGTAATTTTGTGAGAACTTTTTAATTTTCCTAACCCACGAGGCAATATTTGTCTGGAGAATATCACTGAAAACTGCTAGAGCTGTGAGGTAATAACACTTTAATGTATTGTCTCTTTATGAAACACTTCCACAATGCAGTTGGTGAAGTAGTGCTATGTAGCTGATGAAATAAATGCTAGAAAGCTGTTGTCAGAATTTTGGAAGAAGATGAAGAGGAGTGTGCTCTTTACGATTACAATTCAGATTTGAATCAGCAAATGTTTGATGAAAGATTAAATTTAAGTTTTTATTATCAGGAAAAATAACTGAATTGCAATCTTAAATTTGGTGGTTTAAGTTTTGAAGTCCTAATGGTAATAGGAATGAGTAGGGGAACAAACTTTGTTATATACATGCATTTTTTTTTCACTTTTTATGGTAACCTCATAATCACTGTATTTGAAGATATTCAGGCCCAGAAATAGTCATCTTTTGAGAACATGTTCCCCTCTCTGTTTTCAGCCTGTTTGAGTGTGAATTTGTATATTTAAGGGCTCTAACTCCAGCTGAATCTTTGGGTCTTTCTCCTTATAATGAAAAAAATCACAGCTCTCCTTTCAAGTCCATGTAGCTTTTTTTTGTGAGTCTTTAACTTCACAAAGCAAATTTATTTGCTTCCTAAATTCTCTAGCTTGAATTACCTTCCTGGCTTGCTTGTTTCGCTTCCCTATGACTGTCTGTTTTCACTTGTTTCCAAATTGTCCCAGCTGCATTCTATGTGGAAATAAGCACATTATATCATCCTCAGGAAATAAATTTAAAACACTCAAATTTTCTATGGCTGATGTATATCATTCCAACTACATTGATTTTAATTATGCCATTGATATAGACATGTATGAATTTTGTACTGGCTCATATAATCCAGGAATTACAAAACAAGAGCACATTTTGTACTCCAGTTGGTATATGTGTTGGACATGCCTTTGGGTGTTTTTTGTTCAATATTTTAGTGTGACATTCCTGCAAATCATTGGAAATTTAATATCCCTTTCCTATAGATCTGTCTTGCCATTAGAGGAAATCTTGAAGAGTAGGGATGGGGGAAGCACTAACAAAAGTAATCTTGGATAAGCAACTGTTTTGCAGTATAATAATTTAAAAGTTTATCATATAAAGGAAAGTGTATTAAAGCCTGATAGGTAAGCTATTTGGAAATAAAATAAAAAATAAAATAAATTCCTAGTTTTGTGCTTTCTGATAGAATGTTAAAAATAATGCTAAATAATACAGGATAGCAAGTAGAAATGTAAAATAATGTATTGTTGCATAGAACATGCTAGATGATATGCTACTCAATGAGTTTTTTAAAGCTTGTTCTGTGGATATAATAGACAAGAAACAATAAAGGATGGAAACTTTTAAGTAGCATAAAACTGTTTACACTATGAGCCACTTAGTGATATGCTGTTATTATACATCCTTCATTCTAGTGTTTCATAACATTACTATTATATGTTAATGGAAGGAACATTCCCAGTATATTGACTTGAAATATATTTTCTTTATTATGTATTAAGTTTTAACAGATGATAATTTTTGCCACTCTCACTTAGCACATTTTGCTAAGCAATGGAAAAAAGCTAATAAAGCCTTTGTTGTCATTGCTTTCTATAGTAACAACCAGTTTACAAAACTATATACCCTTTGTGGAGAGTCTTCAGTTCTTACATTATCTCTAATGTTAGTCTATTTTTTACTGGCATTGACTACCTGTTACTTCAGCCTCTTCCTGAGGTTACTGTTCTTTGTGGTCTGGTGTGTTCTACAGCTGCTATCAATCTGATAGCAGATATTTTGCTAACCTAATTAGGTTTTACTTTCTCTGGTTTCATAGATTACATACATGTAGATGCAACTTAAATCTTCATTACGTACACTTTATACACTGGGAGAAGTTATGGCTATTTAAAATAATGCATTCTCTATTACTAATTAGACACACAAAAATGCACTTTGTGCTTTCATTTTTTTTGTTAACTATTTTTAAAAGAAGCTGGGAAGATATAAAGGTTTGGGAATTTGCTGTTCTTGCTTTCATTTTATTTTAATGCAGTTTGTTTGATCCATGTTATTCAGCTGGTTCAGAATGCATTTGTCATGTTTCTTAGAGATTCACTGGTTACTATGGTGCTCTGAAGTTAATTGAGTAATCATTAGTTGCCTGTATTGTCTGGTAAAAATGAATTAGAATTGATTGGAATCCAAATGAAACGCACATTCTGTTCTTAACATATAAAAGGGTGCAGTGTGGTTCCTCTAATATAGACATCTATTAAGTGGCCATCTGGTTAGCTTATAATGTGTAGCATACAGTAATATCTTTTAATTTTGAAAAAGAATCCACATGTTGGAACTAACTGGGATTTGTTTGAACCTTTGAACTGTAGAGCTAACTTAGATTTATGGCTGTCTGATCACCATTTGATGTCACTTGGTCCTAATTTTCCTGACAATCAGTTTTGACATGATCTCTGAAGTTTTTTAGATTTCACAAGAAATAATGCAAAATCTTAATCACTATGAAGCAGGTGGTAACATTTTTATTTCTTTTTTTTATTTCTTTTTGTCCAGCTTTGATGTGGTAAAGCCATTTGGTTTTCCTTTTATGACTATTTTGTGTGTATCAATTCCACTGAAAAAAACGCAGTACAAAACCAGTGAAACTTCATCAGAACAAGAAAATATTTATTGTATAGAAGGCTTATAGTAGAATTCCATGAAAATATAATTACAGTTTATAAAATTATGGAGGTCTGGGCCACTAAGTGTTACCACTTTGTACACAATCAGAAATAATTTCTTAATTAGAATGGAACAAAATTCATCAGTGACCTGGATGAAGGGACAGAGTGTATCCTCAGCAAGTTTGCTGATGATACCAAACTGGGAGGGGTGGCTGACACCCTAGAGGGCCGTGCTGCCATCCAGCGAGACCTGGACAGACTGGAGAGC
>BJBW01005331.1:388-37486 GCA_004320125.1 Scolopax mira | reverse complement strand
ATGACAATGAACAAGCAGTGTGCTCTTGTGGTCAGGAAGGCCAAGGGAATCCTGGGCTGCATAAGGAAGAGCGTGGCTAGTAGGTTGAGGGAAGTCATTCTCCCCCTCTACTCGGCACTGGTGAGGCCACAACTGGAATACTGAATCCAGTTCTGGGCTCCCCAGTTCAAGAGGGACAAGGAGCTAAGGGAAAGAGTCTAGCGAAGGACAATGAGGATGATTAAGGGATTGGAGCATCTCCCTTATGAGGAAAGGCCGAGAGAGCTGGGACTCTTTAGTCTGGAGAAGGCTGAGGGGAGACCTTATTAATGCCTATAAGTATCTCAAGGGTGGGCTGAAGGAGGAGGGAGCCAGACTCTTTTCAGTGGATGCCAGTAAGAGGACAAGGGGCAATGGGCACAAGTTGGAACATAGGAGGCTCCACTCAATTATGAGGAAAATCTGCTTCACAGTGAGGGTGACAGAGCGCTGGAACAGGCTGCCCAGAGAGGTCGTGGAGTCCCCTTCTTTGGAGGTTTTCAAGACCCGCCTGGATGCAGTCCTGAGTAACATGCTCTAACATGCTCTAGACAATCCTGCTTTGGCAGGGGAGTTGGACTAGATGATCTCTATGGTCCCTTCCAATTCTAAAAATTCAATGAAATTCAGTGAAATAATTAAGCTATTGATCTAGCTTTGAAAGAGAATGCAACCTGGACACTTGCTAATACCAGTTCTTAGTGTAATTATGGAGATAAAGAGATGAAGTGTACTGTCTGACAAGCATAACCATGAAAGTAGATGCAGAAAACTTACTGCTTGGACACAATCCTCTACACAGAAGCTTGCTGTTAGCTCCTTCTGCTCTATTTTCCTTGCCACTGTTAAGAGCTGAAATCTTAAAAGTCAGTCATTTATATATTTTCATATCCACTAATGTGTCTTTTGTAGCTGATTAAATAGCCAACTGCCTTCTATCCATCTATCTAGCTAGAGAAAAAATATTTTTGCAACTTTACATATGGCAAGAATTGAGAGAAACTGCTTTTTTCCACCAAAAGAGTATTCCATGTCACAAGATGGTATTTGAACCAGAAGATATCTTCTGAGTTGCTATACTTATTACAATTTGTACTTGTTATTGTCACCATTTTCTGATCTTTTGTAAAAAGGTATATAAATGATATATGTATCTACACATATATGCAAATTTAGTACAAAGATACTGTTCAATGTATATCATGTACTGTTGGCTACTGCTTTTTTCCTTTCACTTTTAATAATGAAGAGTTATTTTGCTTTTAAGTCACTGGATTAGATAGATGTCTGGTGAGTGTTCAGGCTAATATGAATTCAAGGGTATTTCATGAAATAAGATTTTTTTTCCTGTTTAAAAATATTACTTATGGGGAAAAATGTAAACTATAAATAGCTCTTGATTAACCAGGCATGGTTATATGAGAAATCATAAAAAGGCATGGAATGGCTGCTTTAACTCGGAATGATGGAAATAATGCAAATCCTACTGTAGTGTGCAAGTTGCTGATTTAAAGCTGCAAGACAGCTTGATTTACTCTTGCCTGTGGGCTATGAATAGCAGTAAGCTTATTTTGACTATAAATGGAAGAAGTATGACATAAGTCACAGTAAAACATTTCTCCTGTATCCATTGAAACCTGTTTCGCTGCATAACTCTGGCAGTTTCTTTGAATATATCTTTTCATCTATATGCCATCTCTGCCTCTGTTCTGTGCCACTACATTTCATCTGCACAGTTCTCTCATTTGTCTCTTTCTTGTTCCCCTTCCTAAACCAGAGTTTTCAATCTATTCTGACAGTATGCGGATGTAAGAATTACAAGAAATGACCCACACTAGACAAGTTTATCACAGCTCTTTCTGACTGAGTCATGAGGAAGGTTCTTATTTTGATTCACCTGTTAGACCTTCTGTCTATGCATTGATTTATTTGTAGCAGGGAAAATCAAAGTATCCAAAATGAAGATCCTTAGATTTAAGAAGGGAAAGGAGGAATGCATTTTCCCATTCTCTAGCTATAAGTTGGTGTAAGAGCGCTCAAATCCTTATTACAGTTGCTTTAGCAAACCTTGATTAATTACATTATATAAAATAACATGTAAGATTCTAACTGAGGGAAAGATCTCAAAGCTGAACAGTCAGAAACAAACCAGCTAAAGGTTGGGATAAAGATTAAATGACCTGCTTGCAATTGTACTTAGTGAGAAAATTACAGCATACTTCATAAAATGTGGCCAGGTTAGCTAATCAGAGCAATTCCTCCTCTCTCTTAATTATAATTACAAAAGAGTAATTGTTGATACATTGGCAAAGACATCAATGAAAATAGTCATTGATCTGAAGTCTGTCTTGTTTGCTATAGCTGCTAGATAGTTACTTGTTAGCTTGTTGTAGTGTTACCTAAACTACCTAAATAATTCTGGTTGGTACAATTTAGCAAAGATATTTTGAAGCTGGATATTTCAGCTCCTCTGGATACAATTTTTTTGAAAGACATTGTTGGTTGCATTTACCTCTTATATGAAAAATCTATTAGGATTCAATTTTCTTCTGGATTCAGGTTTCTACATCTCAGAAGAGCTTAGCATATCTAAACTACTACAAAGCATGTCTCCATAACACATAGTATAGAGATCTCCCAAGGGGCTTGAACTCTAGGTAACCTGTTTCTGAGACCTGACCCAGTAACTGTAGTTATAGCATACATATCAGTATACTGTTGTATCAGATAACGTGAAGCTATGTCAAGTATCTCAAACTGAGCACCAAATTAATTCAGGCATTAATTAATGTATAGACTTTGTCATGGCTCCTTCCTGGACAGTGGTGGATTTTTCTAACAGCAGTGAAAAGCTCAGTGAAGAATCTTTATCTGCAGAATTGATAGACTTGGAAAAAGCTTGAGTCCACAAGACAGCATAATTAACAGAATGTGGGTTTTACACAAATGCCTCTGTAAAGAGGCAGCTCTCTTGGTCCATGTTCTTTGTGTATATTGTTTGTACTTATGCAGACAGTCTGAATTACATTATTGCAAAAGTTTGTTATCCATCATGCTATGTTAGATTGCCTTGTGGATCCCAGTATGAGGCCTTCAATGCTATGAGTCCTGCTTATCCATAATCAAGAGGATGGAGATGAAAAAGAGGAGAAATTTTCACAGAAGTCTTTAAGTTTAACACCTCCTGCTTGCTATGTCTTTGACATATGGGACCCATATATCAAAGGCACATAGCAGCCTGCAATACCAATCAGGAGGTTATAAAAAAGCCTGACATTCTACCATGGGCTATTGTAGGAGGTACAGACCCATTGGGCATAATTTGAAACAGGAGAGGTTCAAGCTGGATGTAAGGAAAACCCTTCACCATGAGGAAGTCAAGCATTTGCCAACAGAGATTGTGCAGTCTCCATCCTTGGAGATTTTCCAGTCCCAACTGGATAAAGCCCTACATGGTCTGATGCCACTTGGAGCAAGACTATGGGCTAGCAGCCTTCTGAGGTTCCTTCCAACCTGAGCTGTCCACTGACCATAAGGATAACCATAAGGTCACAGGATGTGTGTATATTCAAAATGAATGTGAGTGTTGCTCAAGCTGGCATAGCCATAGCAACTTGAAGGTAGTTATTGTAGGAACTAAGAGCAGTGATGATGCTTTAATAGCACCAAGGAACAAGACAGTCTAGAACGTTATCTGGCTATGATGAAGCCTTTTGTTAGAGCTAAAATTTTGCTCCTTATGTGGGCTACAGTTTCATTTCCATGTCCATAAGGCAGACACTTCTCAGGTACTGAAAACCCTGGCTTAATTTCTTGGCAGTACTTGCATGAAAAAAGGTGTGATTTAACTTCTTCCTGGCTACAAGCAGCATAGACAAAGGAATTTTAAAACACCAATCATTTTCCCAATGTAGCCTGTAGTACCCTGAGATAGCTCTGGTCATTCAACTAAAATGATTTCTGTGATTACATATAGGTTTGAAGTTGACATCACATTGAGATTAATAATCTTTCAGGGGAGTGACAATTCATTCAGATGGACAGTGCGGAATGACTGTGAGTTTTATGTGTTTCTGCTTTTGTTGTTTACCTAGAGACATACCTTTCAAGGCTGAAATGTAGGTGAGAACAATGGCACAAAAATAATATAGAAACATAGACTTTTAAGGACTGAGCCTGTAAGTGCTTATAGCTAAAAGCAGCACTTACTGCTGGGAGTAGTCCAATTGATTTCTGTGAAATAATAGAAATCAATGTGACTACTCCCAGCAGTAAGCACTACAGGCCAGATTCTCAACTATCTAAAACTGATGTCACCAGCTGAGAATTTCATCCAAACCTCAGTAATGAATGTTGGCTTGCACGGTTTGGTCTTTAATCTACATTTTTGAACTGGTGTTATTTTTTAGTTATTTTGGTAAGGCTTTTTTTTTTTTTTTTGCACCTGCATTTTGTCCTATGGGTTTGCCAAGACAGGCTGGAACACATCCTTGCAATGTCCTAACCATGTTAGGGGATTCATTAAAAGCTGCTAAAATCTTGTGCATGTACTTGTGAGCATGCAGAGGTGATGTTCAAATGGCTTGTAAATTTTTATATTTCTTTCCTGAAGCACATCAAAAGTCTTGCTTGTGAGAAATAACAAAACAGTATTTCACAACAGCTTTCCAAACAAATTAACCTTTGAGTTGAAATCAGGTGTGGAAATACTCACCGCCAGAGGAGAATTTTTTGAAAGTAATGAGTTAATGTGAACATTGGCTATGCTGCAAGACTGAACAGTTATCTTAACCAATGCACAAAAGCAGATGTAATACCACTGTAAATCTATTCATCTGTACCTGTCTACAAAAAGCAGAGTAATTATTTTACATGAGAAAACTGCCATCTAGACATATTTGGGACCATGTTATCACTGCCTCATTTTCAGACACTTTGGCAGAAGCACAATTACAGTCATGCTTCTCTCTCAAAACCCCAAAGTTTTAGCAATTGCAATATATTTCTCTAACATCCAAATACTGAGACTTTCCAAAATTGGAGAGCATTTAATAAATTTGACTTCAATGAATAAGATAGTGATATGTGTAGGAATATATCAGATATGAGAGGGGCCTGTGGTTCTGTAACAGCAAGTCCTAGACTGTCTGACTCCCACTGTGTACTCTCATAACATAATATCTACTTAGAGGCTGCTACAGGTTCATAACATCCAAACTCAAAATGTAAAACTATAGCTGTAATGTGCTTTTGGCAGATTTGATTTTTCATTTTCATGTGGAAAAGGGGTGAAAGCACAGACTACAGATCTGCAACTGCACTTAGTATAAAAGTACAAGTTTGTACTGAAGCATGAGGTTATTGATTGTGCTAAAGGTTAAACCTGTAGTAACGACGTGCTTGAATTAATGACACATTTAAGAACGCTGTTTCTAAATTAAGGGCATTCCATATCTTTCCCACAAGACATTGTTATAAGGACACACAGGAGACTAGTGGCAGGAGTCATGTTATCTTCTGGTGTTGAACTAATAGACATTTATTATGTTAACTGTAAACCACATAGCCTCTTGGTGTCATATTCCAGCTAGCAGACATAACTTCAGAGAGTCCCAAGCATAATGCATAAACATGTCATTGGCAATAATTCTGAATGTTTTCAGCTATGAGGACCAATAGCAGCATTTAATTTGGACAGCAAAATGAGACTTTAAATAAAATAAATTAATATTCAATAAAATATTGAAGATTAGTATAAAAGTTGCATCATTTCCAATTTTTGTAAAATTTACATTCAACTTGTAACAAATTGTTTCTAGGGCAAAATGCAAGCAGATGAAAACTGAAGAGAAATTGTGAGGTCTTGTAGCATTATCATAAGCTGTCTTTGTTTTGGTTTTACTTAATAACAAGAGCTACTTTGATTTGTTTGTGTATATGAGAGTTAGTAGATAGAAACATGTACACAGTTTTATAAGTCTGAAGCTAATGGTCTCCTACTGAAGTTGGCATTTTAGAATTAGTTTTAGGCACATATTTGTGATTTCCTGTGAGGAGGTATACTTTTAATACTGGAAGTGGAAAGGTTTTTTCATGGGCATTGACCATAAATAGCTGTGATGTTACTATTGTGTTTCTCTTGTTTCACAATGCTTTATTAAAAGATAATAAATAATAAAAATGAAACCTGAGAGGTTCTACCTGTGAATGGCATGAACAGTTATAACCTACAGTGGGGTTGAAGTACCAGGTTTACATTTTAACTCAAGTAACTGATGTTTCTGCTTTTGCTGTGAGTTGACTGCTGATGGCTTGAGCTCCAGCCCAAGGATATTTGGGCCAAAGGAAAGAACACAGTAAGCCCTACTTTGCGTGATATGTCAACAAACTTGAGAATGACAGATTGGCAATGGAGTAGCAAAAGTAGAGAGAGCTAGGTGAGATGCCAAGGGTCATATTTCTCCCTTTCTGTCAGGGCCCCCAAAAGCATATTTCCCTGTTTGGGGACTCTGCCTGGGTCCAGGGCAAAGGCCATCCAGCTGGTAGCAGGATGGAGAGCACAGTGGGGCTTCCCTGCTTATTTTCCTTGGATTAGGTAACATGGACACTGGCTGGTGAGGCCACTGCCCTGCTTGCTGTGCTATCTCACCCTCGCTGCGCTCTCACACCTTGCTGTGCCCCACCAGAAGCAAACTGATTTTATCAATGCAGAAGGGCTTGATTTCTGACGTGCATGGGAAACTTAAAAGCAGATATCCTTTAAAACACAAATATGTATATATATATTCCAAAAATATCGCATGCAGTCTGAGGTGGAAAAAAAACCCCCACAAACTTAATATACTGATCTCTACCTAATAAATAATATGGAAAGTCATTATATGAAAGTCAGAGTAAGGACTTTAAAGTTTTGCCAGAAATTATTTCTATTAAAAGTCCAGAATATGGTGAGCTACTGAAAAAGCAAGTGCAGAAATATTGTATGTGGTGAATCTGTCACTGGGTAGGCATTTGTGTATGCTTAATGTACATACATATGCATTTATTGAAGGAAAATAATACACTTGCCACATTTGTGGAAGATAATGAGCTATATGGTTAATTAGAATGCAATGTAAACTTAGAATCATAGAATGGTTAGAGTTGGAAGGGACCTTAAAGATCATTGAGTTTCAACCCTCCTGCCATGGGCAGGGACACCTCCCACCAGACCAGGTTGCTCAAAGCCCCACCCACCTGGCCTTGAACACCTCCAGGGATGCAACATTTGCAACTTCTCTGGACAACTTCAAGAAGCATAGCTTTATTAAAAAAAAAAAAAAAACAAACCAAAAAAACCAAACCAAAACCCAAAAAACCACAAACTAAATACTTGTAAAATTTGCATAAATTCAAGTGAAGATTGAGTCACATTTGATGTGGGAATTTGTTACTTGCTTTACTACAGCAGAGAGTTGTAAAGAACTTTGGACAGTGGTGGAAATAGGTTTATCAAGAAAGTATTGTGATAGATCCAGCCTATCAACTGTCATGTAACCATTGGAAGAAATTAATCCAAAATGGCATGATTTTGAAATTTCCCATAGGGATTGAAAGCTGAATGAAGGATTTCAAACTAAGGGCTTGTTTAAAATGGAACATTTAAGTGCTGTCAGCTGTTTAAGTGAGTTTGGCTGGTTACTAGGATGAAGCAGAGTACTGGAGGAAAAATGACGTAGAAATGCTGACAAGAATAAGAAAGATCTATCTTGTATTAAAAAATCAAGAAAGGTAAAAGGATGTCAGGAAGGTGAAGAGTTCTAAGCATGTTGTTGCTTTATACTAGGAGTTTTACATAGTCAAAAAAAAAAGTACAGACTACTAAGATGAACAAAAGTGGTTGTATTTTTCTTTGTTTAGTGTTTTCTGGAGTACTTTTCCTATTTCACAGCACTATTGATTAAATTGATCAACAGACAGCAGACAGGTGTGGGAGGAATGCAACTGATGTGATGTTTTACAGGGAAATGTAAAATGAAGGCAGTAAATATTGTTGAATATAGCTTTGGTAAGGTTTCGGGAAAGAAGTGAAGAAAACTTATTTAAAGTTAAGGAATAAATGCTGAAGTAGCTGATGCAGTGACAGAATTTCAGAATGCTTAAAATCTGTTAACTACAGAGAACTAACTGCTAGAGGAAAAAAATTAACACAGACCTCAGTGAAAGCACGTTTAAGTTTTAACCATTGTGAACGAAATCTTGCACTGAGTTCCCTCCGAATTTCAGTATGTTCTGTTTATGATCACTGAAATAGCACTCACAAATTAAGTACTTGCTTCCCTAATAAAAATGCATTCAAATTAGGCTTATGACACAAAATGACAGCTGGAAGCATCATCTTGAAACTTTTGATTATTACTAGAGAATTTACATATTAGTTCTCCATGCTGACAAAATTCTGGCTTTGGGAGGACTTTTGGGAGGGTGTTGATGTGAAGTAGGGCATCAGTTTAAATCCCTTTGCCAGAACACTACCTTGAGAAAATCCTCTCAACAGAAATTCAGAAGCATATTTGTGCATGTGTGCTGGATGCTGGATTTAATACAAGTTTGCATTTTATATATTTCTCAGTTAATTTATGCAGCAGTTATTTTTTAAGGACTGTGGTGTTGTAACAAAATTGTTTTAATTTCCCAGGTAAATTTAAATCTTTTGCAAAACAAATCAGCCCTGTTTTGATACTTTTGAGAGGCATAAATCTAAATTGTTCTAGCACAGAAAATAAAGGTACCTGAATATAGCACGTGAATACTTGCTTGATGATAATTTATCGTACATGTTATTTTATATTTCTGTCAGAGCATTCATGCTGCTGGAAAGTATCCTCACTAGTGGATTCTTAACTCACAATGAAATGGATTTGTGAAAATTAGTTTTAGAAAGTACATTTTTCAATTCTAACAAGTTCATGTCACTGGCAGTGTCACTATCCTTCTGAAATTATTTAGCTACTATCTTCTGTCAAAAGCCAGTCGTGAACACCACCACAGCTTTATAAAGCGGCAATTGTTCTGTAAATAAATTATATCTTCATCTCATGGATTAAAGTATCAAGAATTATGTGCTGGCTTTGAAATTTACTTGCTGTTTGGTACAGAACACTTCTTCCACATTGGTATGGAGACTTGTTTCTAAGTAAATGAAATGCTGGGCTAATTGCTAGATCATAGAATCATAGAATGGTTTGAGTTGGAAAGAACCTTAAAGATTATCTAGTTTGACCCTCCCTGCCTTACACTAGACCAGGTTGCTCAAAGAACCATCCAGCCTGACCTTGAATACCTCCAGGGGTGGGGCATCCACAACTTCTCTGAGCAACCTGTTCCAGTGTCTCACCACTCACCATAAAAAATTTTGCCATTATGTCCAATCTAAATCTACTCTCTTTCAGTATAAAACTGTTGTCCTGTGTCCTGTCACTACTGGTAAAAAAAGAATTTAAAAACTAAAACCAATCTGTCTTGCTTAAAAGCACCCATTATACATTTAAAGACCAAAATAAGGTCTTCAGGCTTATGTCTTATAGCTGTTCTTCATAGGAGAGATGTTCTCATCTCTGATCAATTTTCTGGTCCTTCTCTGGACCTGCTCTAACAGGTCCATGTTTTTCTAGTACTGAGGACCCTGCAACTGGATGCAGGATGAGTGGAGTCTCATTAGCAGGAAGGTACTTGTTTATTTTCTGGAGAGAATGTAAATCTGTCCAGTCATGTCTGTGTGTCTCACTATTTTTAAGATCAGGCAAAAGCTGATGCCGTTTTTAGAAGATATTTAAAAAGCTGTTCTCCTATTGTGTTTATGAAGACCAAGAAGCCTTCAGGCTTCTTACAGGGATGCTTAAAGGTGAATAGGTGCTTCATGAAAAAGGCACACTATAAGATACTTTTGGAAAAGCAAAAGTCAGGGAAAGGGTCTTGACAAATTGTTTCATTTCAGATAAATGAGCTTTGTAACCATTCTAAGTCATCTTTGGTGGGATCAAACAGGCTTTCTTGAAATTGAGCAAAAAGTGCATCTGAAATGCAGGGTTTTTTCTTATTTGTGTAGAACTATCTCTAAACCGATCAACTGTTTGGTCTTTGCTTAGAGTAATATTAATTTATTACTTTTTTAATGCTTGTATTAAGAGTGATTTCAAACTTTTCAAATCTTGTTACCCTATTCTAAAGGAATGATTATGTATGGGATAGAAGTCATCTTTTACAATGTTCTGTGTCCCCATATGGGATCTAACAAACCAAAGTAAAGTTGTGTTTCTTCACTAGGATCTCTATTAAGATTTTGGGTATCAATTTGGGAGACCCATGTCTCAGTAGCAGGTGTTCAGTAATTTCTTGGCGTGTAACAGAATGTGAGCAATAGCTTGAGAATATCAAGGTAACCATAGCACTAACATATGTTCGGACAGATCATTTTTAATTCCAAAAGCAACAGCAAGACTTTGCTTAGGTGTGACTAATCAGTAACTGTAGCTACATACCTTAGTCTTTTCTTACATCTGTCATGTTAAAAGAAAATTATTTTGATAAAATGTCGTATGACAATTATATATAGAGATAATTCTTTTCCCTTCCCTCTATGATTTCTTTGTTTTTGTTTGGCTCCTGGCAAAGAGAATTCTACTTCTGATCTCCTTCAAAATAGAGGTGGTATCTTTTCTGGAGACAACCCAAGGAGTTTAAAATTGTGGAGCTATAAGAGAAAAACATATGATGATAATTAAATATACCTAAGTATGCTTGTAGCTTGGTCTAGAGAGCTGAAACTTACATAATTATTCTGATTTAGTCTGCCACAATCAAAATGCTTTTCTTCTATCATGTACAGCAGCTTTTCTGATTACGGCCTTTAAAAAAGCACTTACTTTGAGTAAAGCCAAACCTTCTGTTTCTAGTCTTAATTCTTGAATTTTTGGCACATCATTTGCCACTTCTGCCTTTGAGTGTTGCAAATCTTTTTTGTCTCTACAAAATTCAAGCTGTTAATAATATATTCCACATATTAACCAAGTATATGGCTATCAATTTCTTATAATTATATGTAATAGTAAATTTCTTCCAATAATCCTTCAGTTTTTTTTCAAACTTGGTATACAACTTCAGAAATTCTACATGATTCTTGCACATCTTTCTCATTTGAATCGTTTTTTCTGTTAGATTCGACTATGCTTTAATGGACAGCCTATTCATAGTAATAACACAAGTTTGGCAATCACTTTCAGGAGTTCTTTATTTGATAATTGAACGTGCATTTCCATACATTAGAATTCGGCTTTATGTAGCAAAAAAATCACAGTGACTTGAAATATAGTATGTGTGCTATGTAGTTTAGAGATTGTTTAAAACAGAAGAATAACCATTGTGACAGTACTTCATTCTAAAAGGGACAGATTTTTTTTGCTGTGATTTTGAAGGAAAAAGAGAAGAAAATTACAGGGATTAAATGAAAGTATTTTCTGCACTGTGGGACAAATACTGTGTGACAAATAGTCATCTCATGGATTCAAATAACAGATTTGTAATTAATATTCAACTGCAGTGACTTATGCAATTGATGAATAATAATTGTAAGCCTCAAGGTAAACTTTGAAGTTGTAGCCTTCTGACCAGTAGGGAGAATACAACCAGCTGTGTTTAGGTTTTTGTGTTTTGGTCTTATTGCTAACAATATAATCATAAACCAATGTATTTTAAAGCAGTTTTAAAAATATTCTAATTGTATAATGTTTCTGTGTCTGTCCATAGTAGCAATGTCTGAAGGCAACATTTGTGCTTGACATTCCATTGTGCCAGATTTCTAGAAAACATTTGTGAACTCATAATTTATCACATAGAGTGCATAATTCATAAATCAGTGGGCAGCTGTGAAGCTATCCATGGAGCCTAAATATAGGCAGCCTACATTGTACTTGGTCAAAGGATAAATGCTGAGATTTAAATCAATTTATGAAGTTGTTTCAGATATAAGCAGAATACATGTGTAAACAAGAACTTAGAGCTTTAAAAAGATATTTTTCTTTCCTATTTCACTCCCAGCTTTACAAGAACTTTTCCTGTCCTGGAATGACTAGGGATATTAAAAAGATCCAAAGGGATGTTAAAAGTTCCGCTCCTTCATCTCATTCATACGATTGTCACGTGAAGAAAATGCAGATCATTGCACTAAGCCTGTGAAAGGTAAGAAATTAGTGTCCTACACACAGACAGGAAGAAAAAGACTTTTCACCACAACTAGATTTTAATTCAGATTAATAACATTAAAGAAGTAACATGGAAAATCAAAAGTTGATCTTTTTCAGGAGAAAACCATGTGTTTCCCCTCTGCTGCAGTCTAAGGAAAATGGCCGCTGTCACCAAGCTCATAGGGAAAATTATTAGACAAATAACTTCACACAATATAGAAAATGCAACAATATTACAGGATGTTTTTAGCTTGATAGTGAATGATGAACCAAATCTATTGAATGGAAATACCTGAAAAGTATTAAAATCATAAAATTCTCACGTAAGTAAATCTCAAATGTAAGGAAAACATCTTAAATGTTTGGAAAGGTTTCTGTGGTGTGAAATGGCTATGGGTAGTGGTTTAGATAAGTTACACCAAATTTTCATTCTGACAGCTAACCTTTATGGTACGTTTTAATTGGATTGAGGTGCCAAGTAATTAAAATAAGCCCCCATAGCCTCTGGGCTGCCTGCCGACAGCTGTACAAAATGGCATCGCCTACAGCACCTGCTCATGTTTCAGAATTAGAGAAAACACTGTTTCTGAAGGAATCCGTTAACTGAGCAGAACACAAGTGACTTGGAAGATGTAAAAGGTCACTTTTAAAATGAGGCATTTTCCCTTTTGTGTTTTGCCCCAAAGATGGACAGTTGGATCTTAAGTATGGCTAGGGGAAAATTTTGGAAATAACTCGGAATTAATTGAAATGAAGTAATATTCCTAGTTTAATTTAGGACTCTTTACAAATAACTTGTACCCAGGTGTGAAACCAGTTTTCCCAGGTTGTCTAATTCACATTCAATCATCTGTAATTCTTGTTTGGTGCTGAATTGTAAATGCTTGGCAGTGAGGGACAAATACTGCATGCCTTCTGCATTCTGGCTTCTGGTGGAAATTGCTTTGAAGTCAGAGTTTAGGATCCAAATCTCATAAGCTCTTGTCTTCACTGAATCTGAACTGCCCTTTGCTTTATATAGCTATTTCACCTAACATTTACCCACCTGATGAGCAGCTTTTCCTTCTCGATGTTTACTTTGCTAGCCTAAATAAGCAAAGCCCTCTGTCTTTTATGAGATCTATTCATCTGATCTGTTCCATGTTCCAGTCTGAATTCATAATCTTTGAGTGTGGTGATCAAAAAAGATGTGTGATAGCTCAGATGCGAACTCACTTGTTTTGAAAAAAGTATTTTTTCATCTCTGCGTTCTTTGCCTGAAAGACTGAAACATAAGCATTGCACTTATTTTTTTATGGTACCATTCTTTTGAGCCTCTTTCATCTTGTGGCTAATAGGTCTCTGTCTTTCTCTTTCTCAGCAATTGCTGCTCAAGTTGCTAACTTATTGCAGGCATTCTGGTTATTAGTGTCCAGTGCTGTGACCCTGCACTTTGATTTCTAATGTTGGTTTCCTTGAAGTCATCCAGATTGCAATAATATCATAATCCTTTTCTTCATTAATCCCTCCCAATTTTTGAGTCATCAACAAAACTTTTAA
Source organism: Scolopax mira (assembly GCA_004320125.1). NCBI lineage: Eukaryota > Metazoa > Chordata > Aves > Charadriiformes > Scolopacidae > Scolopax > Scolopax mira. The sequence goes on along the minus strand of BJBW01005331.1, from coordinate 23,708 downwards.
GCGTTTTTTTGTTACTTAAATCACTGAAAACAATTGAAAAATTATTATTGAGTAATTAAACTAGGAATGTCCTTCCAGTCAATCCTGCTTTTATGTCCCCTTTAAGCAATTCCTTAATGAGGTGTTCTCCAGGATATAATTTATGTTGGTTTACAAAGCCAAAGTAGGCTTGATCCATAATGTTACAGTTGTCTTGACAGCTGGGCTGGGCATGTCTATCCAGACAAATGAATGTGCTATCTCTATTTGGTAAATGATTTCCAGTTTGTCGTTATCCATTCAGATTTATTATGAATTACCCGTCAGATTTTTTCTTTTTACTCCTTATTGAAAGCCTGTTGGATCTGAAGATCAATTACTTCACCTGTTCTTAAAAATTGCATTTGTTGGTTTTCACCTATATGGTATTAGTATTGACTTTACAGGTTTGCCCAAGAGTTTGAGGCTGTTCTCACTCTGTGTGTGATTAAGTATGTAAAATTATTTTACTGTACTTTTCACTTTATCTGTACTTCATTAACTATGCCTTTTATTTCTTGCCTTATTCTTAACCTCTCAACTCTACTGAAAATTGAGATCTGTATTGTTTGGTTTCAGGTTGAACTCAGATCATCTTTCATCTCCAGTCTATCTTCTTAGCAGCAAGCTGCTGTTTTCCCTGTTCTTCCATTTCATAAAGAAATTGAGATGCTTTTCCATTTGTTTCAGCTTTTTTACAGGATGTGAATCATCAAGACTTTTGCAGCTCTCAATTTATCGCTATGTTTTTTGGCCCTAAGACAGATTTCTTTTTTGTTACTGTTAAATACTTACCAGCATTCCATTTAAGCTTTTTTTTTTTAAATTTTCAATTATATTGATTATTTTTCATCCTCTTAAGTCTCACTTTCCTATTTGCTTGGCTTCCAGTTCTTCAAGTATTCATTCCTAGATTACATGCTTGATAGAACGTTTTTTTCTATAATATATCACTAGACAATACAATTAATTATTTTTTGCTATTTTCTCATAGATAATATCTGCTACGTTACCATATAACTGATATCGAATCTTTTTTTAAACCATTGATGAGGTTTCTTCCTGTGCTTTAGTCTATCATACAATGCCAAAGGTAAAATTCTCATTTAATCTTATTACTACTGCCAGGGGATTAATGTCAGGTGGTGCTTGTGGTGACAGTGAAAAGATTAAAAAATAATTCCACTAAACCGGTCTACTGCATTTGATATTTGAACCGTTAATAAGAGGGATTACCTTCTTTGTAGGCCACGGTAAAAATAAGCTCAGTGTAATAGCTTTATGAACCAAAGACCTCCTTGCTTCTAATACATGAAAGATTCCATTTCATAAAGATCTCTGATTAAGACATTCATTGAGAGCTTCATCATATTAAGCTAATGGGTAAGATCAACATAATAGTTCCTTGTGTTCTGATGATGAATGTTAGGTTTTCTGAAAGCATACAAATACAGTTAACACACACTTTCTTAAATTTCCACATTTCCATATACATTGTATTATTTCTTCAGCCCAATTTACCAGAAGGGAGAAATAAATATAAATGGAAACAATTAAAAGAGCCAAAACTACTTAGAAAAAGGTTCCTATTTTTTTTCTTTAGCAATTTGTTACATTCTCACTTTCCCATAGCAAGAAAAAGAAGTTTAAAGATCCTCTAGCATCTTTTAGACATTATATGCAGGTTTACAGATGGGAGTAATTTACTATCATGGAAATATCTGGAAAATAAAGAAGTGCAGTGAAGATCTGTGCAGTAAAGTAAGCCCTAGATTCTGTCCAATTGTTTTCCTCACATTCATGCTTCTACAAGAAGAGTAGAAAAACTTTTTTTTTTTAAGATGTAACCAGACAGTGGTGGTCTTGGGTATAATTTAATTTTGAAGGCTTTGAAGTCTTCATAAAGCTAGGAAATGACAGCTTTGTTCAAATAGACCCTTTACAATAGGGGTAGCTGGGTCTTGGGTTATGCTGTTCGTTGGTACCCATGCTTATGTTTTTATCTGTAAATATTTTAATGCAGTTTAAAAACCGTTTTAAAATGGTTAATGTATACTGCATCTGAGAAGCCCTTTGAAATGTCAAAGCTATTAAATAGTGGTGTAATCAAATATTAGAAAACAAAATATTAGAGAAGTTAATTGATTAATTTGCCATTTCTGTTAGGATTATTGTTTGGTTTTCTAGCTTATTAAAATCAGGAAAAGGTTGGATGCGGAAGGATGTAGCAAAAGTGGAGGGTGTTACTGTCTGTTTTAAAGATGATTAAGAAACTTCAGTGGGAGCTAACCCCTTAAATTTCAGGCATTTGTGCAGAATAATGGGTGAGTAGAACAGTGTACCCAACCTCTCTGTTAATTTTGGCCTGAATAACAGAGGGATGGAATGTGGAAATATCAAGGCGAAGATGCCAAGACCTATAATAAAAATAAGGAAACTATAAATTATTGTGTTTGACTTCCAGAACAAGCAGATTGGTATGAAAAAAATTTGCCAATACAGGGATATACATTTTTACAACATGGAAAAAAACCCAAACCAGCTTCTTTAGAAGCAAGTTATAACTCATAAATATGAGTGATTTAAAAAGAATCTTTTAAAAAGAAAGGAAATGAGCACATGGATAACAATGACCTCAATGAATCTGTATTTACAAAGGTCTTTTTACAAGGTGCTCACCAAATTATCTTGAAGATGACAAGTTGTGATGAAATAAAAAGGGAAGGTTACCTTGTAAACTAACAACTGGTTAGTGGGAAACGGAATCAAAAGTCAATGTTTTACAGCAGAGGGAGAATACCAATGAGGATCTGTGCTTAAGTCCATCCTGTTTCTAAGTTATCTGGGTGAGTGGAGCAGTATGAAAATTTGATGATATGAGAAAGTCAAAAGCAATATGGCTAGAAAAACCTGCAAAGTGAACTTGAGTACTGAGAAACTGAACCTGTAATATGGCAAGTAAAAATCTCTGTCACAGTCAATAAATTCCAAGTCCTACACATGGGGGGAAAAACACCCTACAGTATAGTTGCACTGTCCTTGTAATTACTTGCACAGCAGCAGTTTCTAAATTGATTATTAACATCAGAATATTTGTTTAAAAATGTCAGTTCAGTCCCTGGTGGTAACCAAAAGGTAGTTGGAATATTAGAATTATTGGGAAAGAAATGCAAAGAAAAGGATAAATATCTGTATAGTATGATACATGCATACTTTCTATTCTTTGCTGTCTTAGTTGCAGAGTTTTTAAGATAATATAGCAGAACCAGAAAAACTATGTAACAAAGGAGAACCAGAAGACTGGGATGACCTTTCATGCAAGAAGAGGTGGAACAGAGTAGATTTCTAGCTTAGGAAAGTGTGGAAGAGAGCCGATTTGAGTGACGTGGCATTAGAAAAAACAATAACAATTGTTCAGCCTTTAGAAAGAAAAGGAATTGAGGGATTTGAAGTGAAACTCTCAAGGAATGGATGTAACAGAAACTAAAAATAAATACATAATGTGTCTTCAGTATTGGAAGACAGGACATTTTGGGTATCAAAAATATAAATGGATTCCAAGCAACTGAATAATTCTAAGTAATTTCATGAAGAAATAAAAAATGTGATGTGGAAGGTACAGTCTGTGGTTTAGGAAGCCTCTAAGCCACAACCTGTTGGAAAACTTGAAATGAACAGGTGACAATGTTCTGTACATGCCCAACTTTCATATACTTTACCCCAGATTTTGCTACATATTCCTATCAGACTTGTCTTGTTGAGTTTCTTTCACTTGGTCCCAGACTCTAATTCACTGTCCTAAAGCAGAAGCCCAAATGAGTTGAGGAATTCTCACTTTTTTTTATTGTTTTATGTTATAATTAGTCATAATCTGTCTATTTACCAATGAAGATAGACTGTGATAATATAGTAATGACCAATGAAATAAAGTTAATCCTATTTGTGGAAGCATTCATACTTCTAAAAATCACTTCTATAACAGAAATTTAGGTCATGAAAGATCAACAAATGACAAAGTGCAATTAAAAATATTTAGTAGTATATTACTTCTGTCCTGAATAAAAGCCAACCCACAATATGTTTTATGACCCATCATCTGAAATATTTTGTGAGTCCTTGTTGTTGTAAAAAGACGACTTAAATCATGTAAGTGTTAGTCTAGGGCTAAATATCAGTCTTCCTCCTTTCTTGCTGCAGTGAAAACAATATTATTTCATCACTGTTTAGGAGAGACTAATGAACTGGCACAGATGCTACTTTTATATCTTTTTATACTTGTGTTGAAGAGTAAAATAGAAAATAAATTTCTTTATGCAGTATAAGCAAAACTTCCAACAAATAATTTTGATTTTCTTTCTTTTAACCATCAGATTCTAAGCACAGCTTTCAGATAAGAATTTCAGCTACAATTTTATCTCTCTCTTACCAGAACATCTGCTTCTCAGTTCGCAGTAGGTGTTTTGTTTACCATGCATTCTACCCTGATTGCCTAGTCAAGAGTATGCTTCTCAATGATTTACGTGACTGAAACTTAGACTACTGTGGTAATGAGGACAAATGTCACAGACCTTTTATTGTTGGAGGCTATTTGTTCATGTTTTTAAGCAAATGTGGTTAATTTGCATTTACAGCTTCTTATGTGCCTGTTTTCTTGAAATATGCAGTACCTGAGTTTATTGGCAGGAATATTTGAGGAAATGTCAGAGGTGGGAAAAAAACCCAAATGACAAAACTGTACAATAAAAGAGTAGGAAAAATATAAAGGAAGGCAATGGGAACATCCACTTCTAGAAGAGGGCAACTGGTCCATAAGAGAGACTGAAAAAACTGTATAGAGCAGGAAAGCAGTATTTGGGATAAAGAGACCAAATGGTTTGCTATGACTGTTGGATAATAGCATACGTTAGTAAATGCAACTATATCAACTGGAAATACAATTCTAAAAATGTTTGCCTCCTCTGTGAAGAGAAATATACCATATAGCTATTATGTTCAAACCCACTTTGTAATTTCAAATTTAAAAGACTCTCTATAAAACCAACAGCTTGTGTTTTCAGAAATACAGTTGGAGGAAAAAGCATAATGAATAAATTACTGGTTAATTCTGACTAGTGGAAATTTGAAGGAATTGGATTGTGCTGTACCTAACTGCATGTTTAATTTACAGCACTATGTGAAACTGAGTGGCGGCCCATAGTGTACAGGCTTGGTTGTAAACCCAAATTTAAAAAAAAAAAAAGAGTAAAAGAAAGAAAGGTCAATCTCAAATTTCAGAAAACGTTAAAGTTTGTCTTTGAGGAAGGATACTGATGTTATCTCTAGCAATTGTTTATACAAACCTATTCAGAAATTTAAACAGTGGTTATTTAAACTACTCATAACATTAAGAGGCTGTTTCAGAATTTTATAGCTTGGGTAAATAATATTCCTTTAATTTTCAGTCTCAATATTTCAATGGCTGGTTTCTTATCCTTTTGTGGTAATGTGGATACTGGCATTTACTTTTTTCTACCTGTTCTTCCTTCCTCATTCTTACCCTTCTCTTTCACATTTTATTGAAATTTATTTATCATCATGTGTCTTAATTTGCTCTCTACAACCCATGTGGCTCTCTACAAACCATGCTATTTTGATATAATTTGTGAAGTAGATATTCCAGTCCTATGCTCACAACAGTCACTTTTCTCTGTATATATTCCAACTTGAAGCCATACATTTGAGCAGAGGAGACTCAAATAGTATTTTTGATGTCCAGATATGATCTTTGAAAGATATCTTACCTGTGACTTAGACAACAGTATTGATCTTCCTTACCTCTTCTAGAAATATTTTGTTTGATAAATCCAATATCCTTTTCCAAAGCAGACTTACACCGATGATTCATAGTCAGCCTGTGACAGAGTATTATCAGTGATTTGCTGCACATGAGCATTGTCTCTTTACAGAAATTTTGTCAGTCCTAAAACACATGATATTGCATGCTATCTTAACAGTATTTTATTCCATTTTCATTATGCATAATCAAGTTATTCTGTTCCTCTTAGTTTTTTTGATCCTCTGTACTGGTAACACTTTATCAAAACCACTTTTATTAGCACCCTTCTCTTTAGAGTATTACTAGTGTAAATATTAAATAAAATTGAGTCTAAACTAATCCCTGAATAACCTCTTTAACAACAGTCCTTCAGGCTCAACAGCTGACCTTTCAGTACAACCTGTTTATCTTTTCTGTTTAACCAGAAATCTCTGTTTTCTGTTAGGTAAAATACAACAGTACAACCACAATAATAAAAATAAAAGTTTATTTTCTAGGTGATGTACAGTGTATTGATTAGTCTGAAAGAGATGTTGTTTTTTTAATTATCTGGAATAGAAGGAATTGATGTTATGCACTAAATCTAATCTTGTAAGCTTAGTATCTGGGGTTTTTTTTTATAGCTGATCTTTTCTTTGTTTTTAAGTCCATTGAACTTGATAGGTTTTACTTGCCATCTCCATTAATGTTTGACTGAGTCATTTTACTGTATTTCACATAAATAAAAATAGCTAATATAAGTCGCTATAATTACATAGCACAGTAAAGGGAAGAAGATGTTAGTAAATAGATAATAAGCCTTTCATAAGATGCAGTAACAACCTGTAATCTAATTCTAGCCAGAAGCGTGTGTGTGTACACCAGGCAAAGTCCGTACGCACAGAACCTATATTTGATTTGTTTTATAAAGGTTAAATGATCTCACACTGTACAGTTGCTCACAGTAGGCTGCCAAATGTTTGGAAATACCAAAAGTAGTGCATTCATTGCAAAAAAATCAAGAGAGCATCCTTATTAGGCCAGCTTCATCTAGCCCAATATCTCACATCTGACTGTGGTCAAAAAGCAGCTGTAAAGGGAGGAGTACAAAAAGTAAGGAAGTAGCACGATGCTTTCCCCAAAAACTCTGTGATCAGACTGTCCTTTTGTGTACCATTTTTCCTAATCACCAGTGATCAATTTTGTCTTTTGTACATTTGAGTCTACAGACTCATTTGAAACATCATGGCAGCATGAGATACTGTTACATAGTTTCCTGACAACTTCTTGAAATTCAGTTATTGACATTCCAGAACAAGCTAATCTGCAAGATACGAGAGAGTTCCAAGAGAAATGCAGTGTTGCCTCTCATAATCCTGTTTATATAGAGCTTCTTCAAACTCTAATGTCAATCACCATTGAGTATTTTGTTAAGGAAGACCTATAGGGGATAAAAGTCTAGGGAAGGCATGATGAAAATCTCATGCAGTGCAGGAAAATAACTTTACAGTCCTGTTCATAAAATCTAGTAGTTTCATACTGTGAAGCTGAAACTAAGTGAAGGTGGTAGACAAGGTTTTATGGATGACCTCGATTGAAACTCTTCAAATTAGAAGATATAGCAGAATTGGAAGCTATAACAGCAATCCATTCCCACTATTCCTGCCAGGAGCCTGAATGAGGTAATCTAAATGTATGGTGTATATGTAAATTCTTTTAATGTAAATGAATGGTTTCCTTTTTAGTAACAAAGATCTACAAGGATAAGGCTGAAATTCTAAAAAAGACTCCAAATTTTAACTCAGGAAATTAACTTCCTAGTGATGCAGTAAGGTGTTTTGACTAGTGCAAGAGCCTGTTTTGAGAAATTATCATGAAGTGGTAGAAGCAAGGTCAGGATCAAGTCCAGGATTCAAATGTGCCGATTTCTAATCGTCTACTGTAGAATTAGAGACAACAGTATATATTTCCCACACTTTAGCCTATTAAGAATGATTTGAGATCTGAGTTGTTACTGCATATCTCTTTATTTAAGTTTTCTCATATCCGAGTTTTAACACTTTGATTGGCATAGTCTCTAAGTTAAAACACTTTAAAAGCTAAGTAGGAAAGATTATTCTGTCTCATGAATAACAAATGAAGTGTGACAGGGAAGCACATTAGTTTTTAAATTTCACATAAGTAATTTGTTAATTACAGTCAGAAACAATGTTGCTACCTTAGTTTAAAATCCCCAAATAAATCTGGGATTTGCAGCCAAAGTTTAATTTGTGACATTGGTACATATCCCACTGAGAAAAAAAAATGCAGGATTTGGTCCAGAATTTAACTAGGGCTTCCTTTTTTTCCAGCCTGTTTGTAATAGCTATTAGCAATTATACTTATTATGTTAAGGCCTAGGGTCCATCCAAGAACAGTCTACCATTGTGCTAAGGGCGGCAAGAAGAACTGGCCTTTCCACATGCAGTTTAGAATCTGATACAGGTGAAAACTGACATGGGTATAACCTGAAATATTTTTTTAAATAAAGAAGATGGAATCAGTAGGGAGAGAAATAATGGGATTGTCCTTAGGTGCAAAGGAAGCAAAATACTGTCTAGCCTCATATTATACTGTATAAAGCATGTTAATCATAGTTTTATATCAGCTTCATAGTTGGTGAAATCAAGAGAAAGGCACCTGACCTTTCTCAACTTTATTCTAGCTCATGAAATTGTATGATGGGTCGGGTTTGAAGGCCGGATTACGTAGTTCTAATGAATTTAACCTGATGTATGCAAATAAAGATACCTAAAGACCTTCTTGTGATTCTGAAGTTCTATTTATTTCTGTATTGACACAATATTGCAGAGTTCACTGAGAAATTTTCAATTATCTCTTTATTCTGCTTTTACTGTCTTTTAGCTGTCTTAGCAGTGACCTCAGTCCTCAGCTAAGTCATCCCTGACTTTGCTAGGTAGCTTCTAAAGGATGCACTGACTCTTTCTCACTTTCTGATTGTTAAACTACATATTTCTTTCAGAGACTTCTCTCTGTTGGAGGTCAGACTGTAAATGAATAATGCAAAGCCAGCAGCAGTATAGGAATAGTATTGCATCTCGTCATGTGGTAACTTGGGAATGAAATCATGACTGGTTTTGTTTTAGTCCTTATGATTCTACTTTTTCAATTTTGTAACTTAATGAAATAATCTTTTTATATTTTCATATACAAAAATCAGTTTCTCTCATCCTTTTATGCTTTCTCTCCTGCTGTCCTCCTTTGCCAAGGGAAAAACTTCTGGGAAGTGTCTGCAAAGCCATCATATTTACCATTTAAGATATCTGTGATGAGATGTCTTAAATGCTTTAACCTTTGTTAATAAGTTGGTGCACAATGACTACAGCTTAGTACTTTAAGAGCTGCCCTGCTGTTCTAGACTTGTGTATTGTTTGTATTCTCATTTTTTTAAATAATAAATTCAGTGGAATTAGTTGTATTGCCTAACTTTAAATCCACTATTGGCTCTCATATTTGAATATGGCTGCATAGTGGTGTAGTTATAGCTCAATTTATTAAAATATTGTATCATAATTGAAAGGTTTTAAAATGGAGAAAAAAATGAGAAAAGAATTTGATACTTCCAAAATATTGGAATATAAAAATATTAAATGAATAAAGTTATGTGCATCATTACATGGTATAACTTTATATGCATAAAAGTCTACATAAAATATAGCAAGACCTGTATTGTGAAGGTTCGCTTGGATCTGACTTTATTCTGAAAGGTGTTGTAATAGGATGAATATTTACTCTTTCAGCTAGATAGCATAATGCAGGTTGGAATCAGACAGTTATTGCCTTCTCAAGTAACAAACAATGCTCTTTTTAATACTAGAAAAATGTGTAAATCATTTCCTCAGTAGTGGAGACAGCAAAATCTCCATGGACTGTCTCATAAAGCAACACTTGCCTAGCAAAAACACCAAGAAAGTTCAAAAATGAGTCATGGCTGTGAGAAATGGGGACTGCTCATCTGTAAGGGTGAACTTTCAGGAGCATCTAGTAATTACTCTTGATTTAATTTTTTTTTTTTTAAAGTTGGAACTAAAAGGGTTTTCTTCATTGTAGGTCATTCTCATGTAAGCTAAGACCTCTTTGAGCTTAACTTCTTTGCTTAAGCCAAGAAGCAAAATATGTACTGATGCTTATGGGACTTGAAGAACTCCATTTTGGAGTAGAGGGAGAGTAAAGTTAAGGCTGAGTTTCCTCAAGGAGATGATAGGGTGATCATGGAACCAAGAAGCTCATCCTAAGAGTTCTAGAAACATATAATGTAGTAATTGTAACAATAGAGACTAAAGGTGCCTCTGGTTCAGTATCCTGTCTCTAGCAGTATCAAGAGTTGATGCGCAGTGAAGAAGATAAGAACAGGCAAGCATCAGGTGAAAAGTCTGCATGAATACTGTTCCAGCATCCAGTGATCTTTAGGTCAGGCACTTGCCAAATTAGGAGTGGTCTATGGCATTTATCTATGGCATTAAACAACCTTGTATGGATCTTTACCTAAAAGTTTACATGGACAAACTGATGAGATGTTGAAAAGATCCTGATGAAAATTGTTTTAAAACTTCCCTGTCTTAATGTGGAGAATTTCCTTTTATGTATTTTGAACTTGCTTTCTGCCAGTTTCTTTTGATGACCTCTGTTCACTTATAGCGGAAGAGACAGTGAACAGCTGTTCTGTCTGGGTTTGACAGACTGCTATAGGAACTTTTCTCTCAATGACTTTCCAGAAAAAAGGTTCATAATTACTTGTGCTGTTTTTCCTAATGAAGCTGTTCTGTATGTCTTTGACTGGTCATCTTATCCTTCCCAGGTTCTTTATCAGTTGTCTATCCTCTTTGAGATGGGCAGTCTTTGCTATAGATGAGTTCAGATGTTACTTTGGGTAAACCTCTTTTACCAGTTTGGTAATATGAAGTTTAATAATTTTTACCACTTCAATCCTTCTTGGATAATATTCTTTCCTTTGAGACTACAAGCACTACTGTGCTTTTGTGATCTACTTTTTAAAGAATCATGTTGAAAAGAGGAGGCTGGGCAAGAAAAAATTCGTTGACCCTTCCCTGTTGATTTCTTTCTCTCATGTTTGGCATGTAGACCCATAATTTGAATATATGCAACCAAGAAGTCTGATGCTTTGTAATTCAAATGCTCAGTAAACTGAACAAAACTTTTGGATTAAGGAAAACCCTTAAGATTAAATTTGTTCATTGCAGGAGATGATTGCCATAAAAACCCACCACAGATTCTAAACCTGGTTAGCAGTTTTCTCTAAAGCAATTTATTTTCTGTCATGGAATAAATGAATGCAAATGCATGTTTAATTGTGTTTACTGATTTAATTGAAAAGTAAAAATGTTTATCTGGACTGCCAGCGCCTACAAGTGAACTAATGAAAGTGTGCTTCTACTTCATATTAAATCATTGTTACTGAAAAAAAGCTGTTATGAAAACATTCAAGGAGCAGCTACAAGAGATTTATGACTAGATATACAAAAAAGACCATTTAGGCAGGGTTTTCCTATTGGAAACCATGACGAAGATAAATGTGACTTTTCTGCATAAAGCTGATCTAAATTTATTGCCTTTCCATTCAGGGATTAGAAAAGCTTTTCTGCCTTGAAGTTTACCACTATTTCAAAATAAGAAAGTTTTGCACCATATGAATACTCATTTCATTTAGGCAACTGAAAGAGACACACAACTTGTGTCAACCAAAACCAGGTTCTTTTCCAAAGCCAGATGCCAGGCGAAGCTGAACATACTTTTTGGAACAGACTGAATATTTTATGTTACTTTTGGTTAACATAAATGGTCTTCCTTCACTTAAATTTCCTAATTACCCGCTTTTAATTTGAGAAGACCCATATACTGATCTCTGCTTTGTGAAGACTGCTCAAATGCAGATGCTGTTACCATCTTCTCAGTAAAACTGTGAGGTTTAGAAGTCTTAGTTTCCAGTACTTTAATTGCCAACAGTTAAAAATTACCTTTCTCTAGGGGATTTTTATATTTATGAATTTATTATAAGTTGTTCAGGTTGTTTGTTGAGCACACCAAATACATCAACACACTAAAATTTGTACATAGAACAATTATTTATTGGTTTTGGCAAGAGCAAAATGAGTCTTCAAACTAATCAGGATTATGTGATCTGGGATTAGAGAAATGAGGGAAGGAGCAGTATATTGAACAAAAGGTCAGAGATGTAGTAGTAGAAAATTTCAGAACTGAAAAAGAATCACTTTTATAGTAGCCCAACAAAAGTGATTGTTCATAGGAGGAAAAGAACACCATGAAATCAATGCAACTTTAATCTGTTTTCATATTCAGACCTATATTAGTATATTATGATAAATTTTCACTAAAGTTTTATTGGTTTGCCATCATATATTTTGCATGGTACCTCTGCTTCAATTATGATTCTTTGCTACTACTTAGGCTCTTAGCTGCTTTTATTCTGAAATTACTTCTTTACTTTAAAGCTAAAACAATCAAGATAAAAATTTAAATGCTTAAAGAACGTGTCAGCTGGAGTATTTGAACCTTGCAATTCAATTTAAAAATCAGATTTTGGTTATCTTTCAATGATCTGTTCAGGCAGATCGTAAATGAGACCCAAGTTCTATATACATAAACAACTCCTTAGCAGTAATGTTAAGGGAAAAAGAAAAAAAAAACCCCAAACTTAATGCAACCGTGACTTAATATTCTACGCAAGTTTCCCATTGTTTTCATTTAAGCCTGGTTTATGGAGATGAAGCAGTTGAGGTACAACAGCACAGTTCCATCTAGCAGATGAACAGAACTTTGCAAAGTCTAAATAAGCAGTCCAGTCTGCCTGGTTGCACGTACAAATCTCCACTTTGCCTAAGTGTACATCTAAGAAACAGCATAATTTACAATGTCTTTATTTGCCAATTTTTTTATGATTTTGGTAGGTGCAGAGGGTACTGCAGGGACTAGAGGTTTTTTTTTCTTGGAGGTATTCTTTCTGACATCTGACCGGAACATCCCTGTACTGTTTAACTATATTTTTCCATGTAAAGATAATATTCTGAAACTATTCTAAAACTCAAAATGTTTTATCCTCAGGTACTGCCAACGGTGCCTATGTCCTAGCTTGTTTGTATTTTAAGATGAGAAACTACAAAAGGCAAAATGGGTATTTTGGCATGCCCATAGAAAAGGTGGAATTCAGAATTTTATTTTTTTCTTCTTTTGAAAGACATGGATCCTGTAGAAGAGATGGCATTTGTGGGGCACTAGTCGGCAGCCCAGGCCCTCCCTGCCGGCCCCCCTCAGGGCCTGTGGCCCCTGGACCACATCACACAGCTGATCCCCCCCGCAACATGGCAGCAGTGAAACCACACAGCAGAACTGTTAAACAGGTGCTGTGATGAAAGGGGGTGTGTGAGTATGTTACACACCAGACAGCGGAGGCAGTTTGTGTGCTGTGCTGTGAGAGGGAGTGCTGTGGAGCCCAGGGGGGTGAGGTGGGAGGCCAGGCCCGGGAGCTGTGTAGAGCTGGGGCAGTCTGGGCAAAGGGTTGTACCTCTTGCTTAACTTCCTTGTTTGTAAACCAGAGCCCCTTTTTTTTTTTTTTTTTTTTTAAGATCTGAGGTATGTTTTGAGAACTTTGTGGAAAGCAAGATGATTCTCCTTCCCTTGACAAGTTTAACTGGTGTATCTGACAGGGTGTGGGGGATAATTCAGCATTTTCTGTTGCTGCTGGTCTCGACCAGCAGTCTGTTCTCATTAGCAAGCTTTGGATGGAAAACAGATGTTTGCGTTCCTTAGAAAATGCTGAAATTTGTGATCATAAAAAAAAAATATCTTTGTAACCTATTAAGAAGTAAATAACGTTTAAAGTAGCTTTAATTTGTAGTAAATATTTGGAATGTAACAAAAGGAGCGTTAAAATGCATTACTCGTTAATATTTAACAACCTACTTCATATTTTAATTCATTAATTCTGAATCCTTGTGATATTAGGTATGATTATTTAAATATAATGGTCAGGGAAACCTCAGGGCAGGTTTTTGCTACTTGTTCTGTAATCCTGAGTCTGCTTGGATTGAAACACGCACAATAGAATCAAAAACTGCTTTAATTTGATCTGCAGGATCACTTCTCTGAAAGAAATGCTCCAACCAGCTCAAGCGTTAGAAATGCTATTCTCCTTCTGTAACCCAGTATGTTCTTTAAGAACCAGGTTTAGAGATAGTTTGTGACGGAGGGTGTGTGTTTGTGGTCAGGCAGACGGGGGCAGCTACTCTCCATGCCTTAGCCTGCTGGTATTTCCATGTGTCAGTGTTTCCCTGGGGAAGAACAACAATTTGTGCCTCTGCTGATAGTTCCTGACCAAGCTCTGGCAGGAGATGGGACAGAGGATGCAATCTGCAATGTATTGCAGCAAAATACCCAACCCCCCCTTTTCCCAACTCCGCCCCCCCCCCCCAAATAATTCCATTTCCCCATTTCATTTTCTTTTGTACTGTACATATTTGTCGTACTAATGATTCTCATGTTTAATCTTTGCTAATTTATTCTTTCTGGAAGCAGAAGCCTGTCCAGAACCTTAATTTTTTCACTGTTATTCTGGTGATCTTGAGCTTTGGACTTATTTCATTGTATTTTGCTAGAAGCCCAGCTGCAATCTTTCATTCTGCTTTCCACATCTAGAATTGTGCTGTGGTCACGCTGACCTTTACGTCTCTCTCCACTGTACTAAGTAGCTGAAAGAATTTCCTGGATACAGTCAGGTCACAAGCATCTATGGGGAACCCCCTTTCTGTTGGGGACAAGATAAGCTGTGTGTCATTTCTAAGCAAGTTTTGCTGCTTTTTTTTTTTTGTAATAAGTGATTTTAGTCTCAATCCAATCCTGTGTTTTTTTCATTTGTATTGAGCATGAACATAGGAACAAAGCTTGCTTAGCCTATTTCTTGCAAGTTTAATTAAAGTCAAAGTAGGTAAAGAAAGTGTTTTGGCATGTGAGAATGTGTTTTGGTCTAAAACAACAAAAAAAATCCCTCTCCCCTTCCCTGTAGTGTGTATTGTGTTACATAACTAAAATAGTGTCTGTATATTTTGCTATAGTAGAACAAAAGATTTCAGTGTGAAACCAATTTTCTGGAATCTAAATGCACCTTCTTGTAATAGAGATATACTTACTGTAACACAAGTAAGATCCAAAGAGAGTGTATATGAGTTTTAGTGCTTGAATTTGCAGTGGGCTGACCATATTTCACATGCAGTGAACTGAGTAATGTGTTGAAATAGGTATCAGGCTTTGAAAGCTAATTTGGTTCTGTAGCACAATAATAAATAATTAGTAACAGATATGTTCCATCTGCATCTGATTTGTATGTGCTGTCGTATATGTATTTTAAAAATGTTTTTATTTTCTTTGCTTAGCCACACCAATGTAAGTGGATTTAATTCAATTAAAGTTACCATAGCTGTATAGGATCTCACTCGTTAGAGGGTCAATGCTCCATTTTAGATGCTTTGCATTGTGCTGCTGTTCTCTGTGTCCAGAATCCATATATTTTCTGCCATGTATCAAAGTGGTACATAAGTCCTTCAGCATTTTGTTTATTATAGATGCTCTGAAAACTTTTCTTTTGGAAAGTTTCTGATTAATTTAGATATGGTGAGTCAAAAATACGGCTTGCAAACTTTTTGAGTCAACACAGCAATAATGATAGTCATTTATTTTAGTGCTATTGCGTTGTGAATCCTACAAAAGGAGTAGATATTGTTTAACAGATTTTTAAATTACAATAATTGGAATTTGTTTAGAAATATGGAGTCTTCTGACAGCTGTTCAAAGAACTGGATTTTTATAGCAAAAGTTGCATGTAATGCAGGTGTGTAACAAAAGCTTGTAGAAAGTGTTTCCTTGTCTGCTGAAGCTGGTTAAGTCAGCTATGAAAATGTCCTGAAATTAATCAGCTACACTGTTTTGGGCAATCCTGAGCATGTTATGTCCCTTGACTGCTCAGTTGCTTCTGTCATGTAGTTGAAGGTTGCTAAATCACAGTTCTTTCATGCACGGATGCTTTGTTTTGTAAAGCAAATGAGAGCTTTAACTGTAACTTTTATGCTATAGCTCAACTCTTAACATTTGTCTAGAGTGGGTTTTCCTTTCCTAAAACACCAGTGGTTCATCCATGTTCAGGTGATTATTTGGCATGTCCTTTGGCTTTTTATGTTGTACAGACAGTGCCAGCTTTCATTGAAAACCCGTTGATCAGATTTACTGGCCACCTTACCCCTTGTTTTTTGAGCTATGTTATTTATTTAAAGTTCAACTTAGAATAAGCCACCAAAATGCATAGTTTAGTATTCAAAATAATCTGGTCATGGTTTTATATCCTGTATTGTATGTGACAATTCAGATATGCTGGCACACAATGTAAACTTTCCTAGGCTTTTTCCCTGATGTGATAGAAAAGAGGGAAATAGATGGGAAATATGCAAGTAATGATACTGCATGTTTAATTCTTTGATAATAAACCTTCTAGTAAACCGGTCTAAACAAGCTGTGGGTTCTTTTGAAAATTTGACTGCAGGTGTTGGTGTTAACTCATAAAGTGTGTAACTCTGATAACTTCTACTCTTAGCAGTGGTGAATAAATGACTTGACAAAAGACTTCACAATGAATCGTTTGACTATTAATGAGGATGAAAAATATGACTTCTGGTGCACTGGAAATCACAATTTGTTAATCTCAATTTAATATTAAAAGCCGCACCAATCACTGAGAAGCAGATATATGGTACATGGGGTTTTCTGTTTCTCTCAAGAAATTGAGATACTAATCTTTCACTGTGAGGTCCCTTTATATCACTTTGGTAGGTTACATTTTATCATGATTGAAACTGTGGTCTGGACACTGATTGGAGATAAATATCATGCTTAATTTTTGGATTTTTAATACTGTTTTTATTTATTTAATGTGCATAATTTAGTCTCTGTTATTTTCAAGTGATATAGAGATCATCTTATGTATTTTGAAGAAAGGACTAAAGCTTAAAATGTACTTAAACATTTACCACTTGTTTTCCTGTTTACTCAGTGAGGTTTGAGCTCCCTTTTGTTGTCCATCCTGAAGTGACTTGCTTTGAAAAATCTTTATCAGAGCACCAACGCTCCAGTTAGTACTGTCATTTCTGTACTGTTTGTCCATTGAGACTTTTAGATAGAAGCATTTTTCTACAAAACAAGTGAGAAGTGGTTTCTATATAAAGAACACAGCTCACCTGTGTAGGAGTTGGGAAATCATTTCTATTTGCATTTTGTAGACTAATGGTACCACTTTAGAGATTTGCATATAAATCTAAAAAAAAAATCTACTTTTTTTTCCTTCAGAAACATCAAATGAATTAGGAAAGAATCCAACTGTATATAATTGTTTGCTGTGCAGATAGATATCCAGTTATAATTACAAAATACTAGCTTAATCCTGTGCAGAACAAAATCTGCAGTCAATTTGCATAGTACATGACTGGAAAAAAATTCATCAAAACCATACAAATCAGCTTTCTTTTAAGGTAAATTGTTTTCTGCTACTATAGGTAAAATTCCATTAAATTCATTCTGGATTTTTAAGCACCAGTATAGCTCAAAGGTTTGCACCAGCATAGTTTGACAAGGTATGGTATAAAATGTGTCCTTAATCTATATTGTGCAAATAGTGATGTTTGAAGATTTTTCCTTGGTCTAGAGTGTCTACTGGAGATAGCAGACTTCATACTAATATAAAAGGTAAATATCTATTACATAGCATTTTTAATAGCAGCTCTAATGGTAAAAAGCAAAACAGATAAATTTTTCACCCGTGTCTGCTTTTCTTTTTCCCAAATGAAAAAACAAGACCCTTTAGAGCTTTTCTTACTGAAAAACAGTGACAGATTCTATGATACAGATAAAATGTTTACACAATATGACTTGCTTATCAAAAAGCACAGGCATTTATAAAAAGTTAGAATCTTAAGTTCTTTGTTCCTGGCTTTAAACCTTCTCAATACTTTTCCTCAACTTTTTGACTTCTAGAAGTTTACCCAATGGCTATAAAGAGCTTCCTTCCTATTTTCTTCCCTTGATTTTTAAGGAATATTCATCATGTCTTGCATATTTCTATTACTGCCATACCAGTCATATTCCCCTTTTTAGAGGAAAGCCGTATATTTCTTGTTTGTTTAGCTCTTATATAAATAACAGAAAAATAGTTAGAATGTTGCCTTCTGTATTCTTATGCTCTTGAATTAAGGTTTACATTGGCTCACTAAATAATAAAGAGCTTAAGACAAAATTTTCCTCTGTGAATTCATCTCAGAATAATTTTTTGTATAGTCTGTCTCTTTGGCTGAGATAAGGTTTCTGGGAAAACCTGTACATCACAACATTCTTCTTTATGTTTTCTCTATGATTGTTTAGCTAGTGGAGTGCTTAAAGTGATACTCCCATTGAGACAAGTATTATTCAGTCCTGGAATATGGTACTACTCTTTGTAAAGAGGTCAGAATCTGACCTTGACTAAACCTCTTCAAACCCTTCACTAAAAGGGTTTGAAGAGATATATCCATTTCTCAGTTGTCAGGTACTTGGTTCCCTCAAACAACTTCTGCATCATCTGGCAGCATAAAAATTAGCAGGAATTATGTCTCCACTGTAGGTCTGTTGGACTCTTCCTGTCTATGTTGTGGAAGTGCTGTTACTTTGGAAAAAAATTGAATATTTTTTATAAAGTAGATTTTGAACCATATTTTCTGTATGAATTAAGTTTTTCTACAGTAATTTCTATAAAATTCTATTGATTTACTTCCTCTTAAAAAAAATTCCTCCCTGGTATCAGTGCTTTCCTGACCAATGGGAACAAAAAATAAACTTGCATTCAAATGAAAAGATTCCTGCTTTTGTTAAAAATGTTTTGATCTATAGTCTGCTTTTCCAAAATAGCTGATGAAGGCCATTCTTTTCCAACTAAAAAGCTCTTCTTAGAAAGTCTAGATGGCTACTATAGCTGTAGGTATTTCAATATGAGGATCATTTACTGAAGAAGCCAAAAGTGAACTAGTCTTCACAGGAGATAGATTTCCCATTTTGCCACACAGTTAATCTTAGAATCAAGAACATTGGTTCTACAATAAAGAACAAGTAGCTACTTCATGCAGTGTTACTGTCAAGGTTGCTATTCTATATATATGTCAGTACTCTATTCAGTTTTTATGTTCATTACAAGTATCCAAATTGCTTTGCCACTCAGCCTTTTTTTCAGAAGAGTAGAGAGGCATAAAGAAGTGCTTTCTTTATGTTCTATCTTACATCCTTCCTTCCCCTGACCTCAGTTCTGTTCCCAGGAGGAAGGAAAAAAACCATCCAAAATGGAAGTTAGATCTCTCCACAAAAGGTTATGCTGAAATTCATGACCATCAGATGAAGTCAGCTTAAAAAGTAACTTTGTAATGTGGAATGAAGAAAGTGCTTACATATTTTTCCTTTTATTCTAGCATGTTCACATAACTGTACAAGGAAATAATATCAAAAAATAATGGCCCAATACATGGGAACAGTGCCTTCCTAGTACCTGTTGAATTTGGAAGTGGGAAAGATGAGAGGACTTAATAGTGCTGAAAACACACATGGAATTCAATGAACAGGACTATAGTGTGTAGAGAGCAACATATTTGGGTCCTGATAATTCAATTTACTGTGCACAAAAAACTTTTGCAGAAACCCAGTGACTTTTACTGGGCACTATGTGGGTATACTCATGTTATCAAGCCTTGCTTGCAGGAGTCTCAACTTCACTTGGAGGTGTGGGTTTTCTGAATTTGGAGTTTTCTGTTTAAAAATGGTTAATTTTGTACAGTAATAAATAATTTTCATTACATGAATTTGAAATAAATCTATTGATGATTACAGGATTTTTACAGTAAAAAGCATTAAAGGAATTGAGTCCTGAGAGCTTGTTGCCTGCAAAAATTGGATATGAAAGTTATTACAACACCACTGGCTGAGGATATGAAATTATTTTCATTCTGAAATAAATGATGGTACAAAAGGAAGTTAAAGCTAAAAGGTACCAGCAAGAAATCATGTTAATGAATAGGACCTGGAGTTCAGCTATGTTGTATTTTTTCTTTAATACGTAAGTATGTAACTGCTTTTCATTTAGCAGATAAATATGCAGGAGGAGAAATACTTTGGAATTTAGCTCACAGTAGAGCCTTTTTATTCTTTCTGTACTATACCACTGCACCTTCCAATATTTGCCTCATTTCAACAGTCATCAGAAAGCCCATACAGTCAAAAGTCAGAAGGTGAAATTGTTCATGACTTTTCCATTGATCGTTAAAAGATTCTCCGAGTAGAATAAGTATGTTATTGTTCTTTTGGACACATCTTTTTCTCTCTTGCTTGCATTATAGTCGATCTTCACAAATTGTAGTCAGAAACATTTTCACTTGCAGTATGCCAGCACTGTACACTGTACCCCGTCCTGTGTTTATGGAGCAATTAATGGATGCTTTTTTCCTGTATAGACCAGCGTTCTACACATCAAGGTAAATAAAAATTCTGATTGCATAAATGATCCATAGGATTATTCAAATTTTCAGCAAGGATTTTCTACTTGGAAAAGGGTTTGTGTTCTGTTAACAAAGAACATGAAAAAAATAAAGTATTGCTTTGCAATAACTATACAGAAGCACAGCAGTGAATCCCTTTGTTTAATGTCAGAGTAAGTGCTTGACCTGTTTCTTGAAATGCCATGTAGTTCGAAGTTGCATGTTTTTTCACTTTAGTTACTGACTCTGCTTAATGGATTCAAAGTGGTTATGTGACCTTACTCATCAGTGTTCTTGCTTATTAGTGATGTCAGGATTTTTAACACCTAAGTAGATAGCAGATTTTGCTTGTTTATTGAATTATAAACATGCCTCTTTCAGTTCTCTTGGCATTGTTCCATTAATTTAGGTGCCTGCTTATTTTAATACATATGTCTGTCCCACTTCCAATCTCGGATGCTATTTTTACAAGAGATTGAGAACTGCAGTGTGTTACTGTTACCTCTTTTAACTTTCACTGTAGATTTCATTTATATTACTATGTCAAACAGACTGAAAAATTTCACAGATATCCTCTAAAAAGTTTTAATTGGTGGAGATGTCTGTTAAGATAGCTGATTAGCACTACAGTGTCCCCTGATATGTGACTTCATAAGACAGCAAGACTAACAGGAGCTATTTTTGTGACAAAGATATACATGCTGTCAACTCTTCATACATTTATCAGTGGAATGCTTTCAGCAAGTGATGTAACTTATCTATTGCAAGTGATTATACCTTTAAAATTAACTAGCAAATGAAATTTTCACTGGTTTTCATGGAAATACCTATGCCCAACTCCTATAAGTTTTTTTATCTCCTACTGACCTAAAGGGATATTGTAGAAGTTATTCCCTATACAGAGATTAGCTCATATTTCACAACTGTGCCACTGATTTCTGATTTAGGTGAAAAAAATAGTCCTTGATATTTCTGTATATCAGCCTCCTGCTCTGACAAACAAGTATATGCAATCCAGCTTTTCTGACTTCTCACAGAGCACCAGTCTTCATTTCTGTGTCATTATGACTAAGTTGTCATTGTTCATGAAACAAGACATAGAATGTGAAATAAGATTACAGCCCCTTATGTAGCTCAAGATGTTGAATTTGAAAAATTGTACCTCTCTGGAAAATCATCAATCCCAGCATATAAGGGACAGAGAAAAAAACCCACAACCCTTTACACACAGTTTTCCATTAAAGTGGTCTATGTCTATTTTGAATACATGGTAATGTTTTGTACTAGCTAATTCTTTCTTTGTCTGGATCTACCTCCCTGCTGCTGTTATGGTAAATAATGTAGTCATTTGCTGGTTACAGCTCTGAATAACAGGAGCCAAAATTTCCAGTTTTGGTATTTAATTATTTTGGACCAAGTTATAATAAGTATAGACAGAAGAAGTAGTAGAATTTACCAGAGCTTATAAGAGAAATGGAATATTTTACAGAAGGTACAATACAATATTTACATTTTATGTAAATAATAAGTTTGATTGTGGGAACTGTCTAATAGTAATGTTTAGCGAGTAGTTTCTTGTCAAAATGGTTAAACAAAAATTAAAAGTTGCTCAAAAAATAATTCAGTGGGCTTTAACAAAAAAATTGCCCCTTACATAATTTACATAAGCTGGTCAGATAAAAGAATCTAAAATAAAATTAAGCAATTTTCTTGCTTAAATATATTTGTCAAAATGTCTGTCAGATACCTACTCATTTTGTAAATATTTTTTAAAAACATATGAATTATTTTACTTAAATCCATACTGTAATATTATGTCTTGCATTTAGACTGAACTTTTACTTGATATTGACATTATATAGATAGATTATATAGATAGAATTTATGTTGTGATAAACTTCATAATGTCAACTTCCTATCTTCCTGAAATCAACTTTGAAGTAAGAGAATGTCCTTAAGGACAGAAATTCTAGGGTTTTAAACAAGGTTTCATATCCCTATGTGCATTTTGTTAATGCATGAGGTATTGTGTGATGAAATAAAATGATAAAAGTTTGTGGCAAATTTAACTTTCTAGAAGTGCCATTCTAAAAGTAAGCTTTAAACATGAGCATTTTGACTATTGTGTATAATTCTACATCTCTGTTCAAAGAGGTTACGAACTTCTATAAACCCATCTGCAGTCACTTATGACACATTTGACTTCTTAAATTTTCAGTGTTGATCGAAGTGTTTCATTCTAACATTTCACTCTTAAAATTCACTAATTTCATAATACTTAAATATGAAAATTCAAATACCCGAGATATTAAACATATTAAGAAAAGCCTTATTAAAATAAAATGTTGTAATGTAGTTCTGGAACATTACTGGGGTTGTAATAACATAAGAAACCTTTGGAGATTGTCTGAGTTCTCTTGCTGGAGAGAGAAGAAAAAATTCCAGCAAATGTGAGCTAGTTTTGAAGACAAAGGTCTTTTGATAGAAAATTCTAGTGGGTATAGAATGATAAATGATTTCAGTATGTCTCTTGATAGATGCATATCTCCCGTTCTCTAGAAAGATCTTGACTCCAGGAACAAGCAGGCAAAACTCAGTCTTTGAATTATAGGAAGAAAGAGAGGCAGCTGAATGTTGATTTGTGATGCTGGGTATGCACTCCTGATAACGCTGCCCTAAAGCTAAAGCAAACTTCCATTGCTGCTTATAGTACTTGGTCGGTAATAATCTACAAGATAAAAGGTGCTGAGTACAAGGCATCATTGTTTACTGTTCTTTAAATCGGTTCAAGGTGTTACGCAGACCTGGTACTTTTTACAGGGCTTTTGTTTTGCAAACAAAATGGTGAATGGAGTTAAATCCAACTGGCGTCCAGTCACGAGTG